>CAMOHE010041726.1:0-32215 GCA_946598075.1 Artocarpus hirsutus
GATAACGCATATAAGAGGATATCACTACTCTTAAAGAGGAGCTATGGATTCCATATCTATGAATAACAGGTCTACGTCATCAAGAGTCATGCCTCCAACATACCGGCATGCATACCACTATTAAGATGTGGGTGTCACCCTTTGGCATATGAAAAGACACAAGTCAAGACAACGGGCCCACTAGTCATCTCAGGATTAAGATGCAATACAAATGATTGTCTAAAGTGAATCGATTTGCCAAGACAGAATTATTAATCCAAATCAATTCACTTTATGTCCTGATCCAACACATCGTCACCTATGACAACGTGCCAATGTTTCTATTCACGGAGTCCACCTTCGATGGTCAAGAAAACCATCTCCCAATAGGGATATAGACAACATAACAATCTTTACATGAATAAAGCGCCCAACTTTATTCCCTCGATTGTGGATCTTATGATTTAGACCGTCACCTTAAGAATCATGTCTTTCCATAATCTGTCCATCATATGCCCAATTCTTAAAGGTTTAGACCGACAGTCTCAGACTATTGTTTGCTTATCATACATTCAACAAATACGAACGTAAAGAGGACAATATTTGGTATATAAATAATAAATTCTTTATTGATAAAAATGTCTCCAAAAACTCATTACATTTTTACTCCATTAGGGCATACATGCCTAACAAGAGCGCCCAACGATTTGGATATATATGTATAACTGAATGGTACACTGTTTATAGAATGTGAGCATTCCAATGGTGAGATAATGGAACATAAGATAAAAATAATTGGGAAGATAAAACAAAATTTAACCTTAAGTTGAGTATGAATATCCTATGGGGGTGGGTATACATTTTGATATGTAATGGACAATTAGCTTTTTAAAGCTTTGTAATTTTATACAATTTGAGAGTGTAGCTCTAAGCTTTTATTGGAATAGATTTATAGTTGATAATTATAAAATATATGTATCTAGGATATGTTATTTTATAATTATAAGAGATTGCTCTATATATGTCTATTAGGTCCCCTTTACTAGTTCAAAATAATTCCTGTAACGATAAGACATGTTTTTCTTACATAATGGTGACTTATGTTAATTATTAAATTATCTAAAATTTGATAGATTGGATTTAATAATTCATGTTGGTTTATTGTTTGAATTACTTTTTTGAATTAATTCAAGATAAACATGTTGAATTATTTGGATAATATTTTATTTGATATGGAAGAATCTATATACGACTGTTTCAATCAGATAACTTCTCTATTTGGTTATTTGAATTAAAACTAAGGCTCTATCTAAGATTCCCATATAGAATAAAATATTTTAACATTTCTAGATTATCGCTTCATCGTCAAGTCGGTGGCTGAGTTTGGTAGGCCAATGCCATAAGTTCCGCACGTCGATGTATGTGTTCGGCATGCCGACCATGAGATAATCTTGATACGTGTTTTTGGTTAGAAATTGATCCAAACTTAAATTTTGAAGCCTAATCTAATAAGGACTAATCTAGAATTTGACCACTATATAAACAAAACTTTTTTTTTATTGTTCTTTAGATCATTTGAATTTGAGAAGTATAGAGAGAGCATTCTAGTAAGAGAACTTTGAAATTCCTAGAGGACAATTATTCAACATCTAGAACCTTAGCTCTTGGTCTTCTCAAGTGGTTGGAAAGAGAGATCACTGAAAGAAAAGTTGTATGACATGTGACCACACGTATTCTGATCGTGGAAAGAGGATAGCAAGAAAGACTAGCTAGTTGAGGCTCTTCTAGGACGTTCTTCTCTAGTTGCAGTTTCTGCAGTTTTCTGTGAACTGCCAAGGTACTTAAGATCTTTTATTAATTTATGTATTTAACATGTCAAACTTGTTATTTGGAAAAGACTTTAATTTAAAATTTTAAAAATTATACTACGTTCATGTTTTCCAACAATTGCTATTAAAGCCCTGGTTTTTTGTTAATTTTACAGGTTCGCGATCATGCTACATGCATAAATTATGTGATCATATTCTCTCCTATGCTTAAATTAAATTTTTTAGAGTGTTGACATCTATATAATTATATATTGTTAAAAGATTATATGGTGAACATTTATTAAATAATTATTGGTAATTAAATTTTTGTTTTAATTATTATATTAATTATTAATTTTATCGGTTATAGTTCTTTAAAGATTACAATGTGCAACAAGGCTTTTCATGTAATAAGATGGTGGTTTATCATCACTGTCTAGGATTTATTATTTTAAAATTTGTATTAAAATAATTATTCAAAGTGAAGACGGATCTAAAAGATACTGATCATTGGAGTTCTATATTCTTTTTCTGTGTTTATAAATTTTTATTATTTTGAACTATTTAAAAATAAATTGAAAAACTACATAAAAAATTATTTTTGCAAAAGGTTCAGCGTTGGTTAGTAGACAAGTTACCCTGTATCGGCAAGCTGAATGTTGGGAAAACCATGGGCTCTATGTAACATTAGCAGGCTGGTGTTCAAAGATTGATAGGCCAATCTCAAGCACAGCCATTTTTTTAAAACAGTGTGTTTTTTATGCGTAGTTTTTTATCTTATTTTTTATACAATTTTAAGAAACATGAAATTTATGATAACCAGAAAAATAAATTTTTGATCTATATGAGATTGAAAATTGAAGACGGATGCCACATGAAGAAAGATATAATGAGAAGATACAAGATGAAGAATTAATATATGTTTTGATTGATCTTTTGTAATCTTTATTTTCTTTTCTCTGAGATAGGACCATAATATTATGCCTATTTAATATATTAATTGTAGCTTTGCTTTTTGTGTTGCTTGTCTGTGTTATAATATGCTTTGCCTTGTATATTGATGATATACCATATAAAATAGGGATTGCCGCTTATTAAAAATTATTTATCGTAGTTCATCTCTAGGTGTTGATCATAAATCACGGATAAAGTAGTTAAGACAATGGCTACACACTCAAGATTAATTTTAATTTTAACCTCCCCTAGGAGCTCTGTTAATAAAATTAATGTCCAAAGAAAACAATTATTAGTATATGCTAGATCAAACGAGTCTTGGATGGTATATCCTAATCAGAGGAGATCCATGTTCCTAAATGAATTTGACAAGTCTCCCCTCAACGGCTTGATGAATTTTGAGTTAGGGATTATCGTTATAAGGTTGTGATTTTTCTAAGATTTGACACATAAACACATTGTATGCTTACTTGTTATGTTACCTTACTAAATTGTTATTGAATGTTTGGTATATGATTCTTTGTTGTAATTCAAAATGTCTAAAAGCGCTTAATCTTTGATACTTGATAAAAACATTTTAATTGGCGAGCACTATAATGATTGGAAACGGAACCTAAATATCGTCCTATATTTTGAGAAACTAAAATTTATGCTAACAACACCGTGTCCTCCTACGTCCACTGGTGAATCCACTAATAAACAAATCCCAGTGTGTGATCATTTGAAGGATGCTGATGATAAGGCCGCTACTATATCATGGCTAGCATGAATAATGTGCCATAGGCTCAATTTGAAGATCATGAGACTGCTAAGCAAATCATGGATAATCTTAACGACATGTTTGGGGGCCAAGCCTTGACAAAGCAACAAGGGGTTCTTAAGAAGCTTCTCAACTACAAGCAATGACTAGGGACAACTGTGACTAATAATTTCTTTCGAGCTACATTTTGACTAATAATTTCTTCTTTATTCACAATTTTGTAACAAATTTTTTTTTGGTAATAAGAGAATTCTATAGAAAGCTAGAAAAGCAGCTAAAAAACGCAACCAAAAGCAAAAAATAGAGAAGGAGAGAAGGCCAAGAAATAAGCTAACCCAACTTCCACTCTAAAACATCCTAAAACAGTGCAAAAGGAAGTACATGTTCAGAAATAAAGCCAAAGCAATCATTTTGTTATCACCATTTGTCTACATTGTGAACCATGCAGTTGAAAGATCTAGGAATCCCATTTATAAGCACATCATGGATTGCAACTAGAAGTTTCCTTTAAGAGTCTATGACAGCTTTTGCCTCCCAACTTATATTCAAATTGCCCCTTGAAAGGGCAACTATCTTACAATTTGTTTCAATCACCATTGAGGGGAGTTATTAGTTGGCGACGACATATATGGCCTCATGAAGAGTTAGGAATTTCCAACGACACGTGGGGGGGGGGGGGGGGTTTGGAGTTGGTAGAGCAGAAGATAATGGCAAAACACCAAATAACTTTAGTTGAAGAGTTTCTTGCTGCAACAGAAACAACTCTTTGTCAAAACCAACTCGTGCATCAATATTTACCTTGGTCTAGCCCGATGGAGGCAAGTGCCATCGAGAATGTTGGAAAGAGGCATTAGGATTAGCTAGGAGAGCCTAATAAGCTTGCAACAAGAAGGAGCTGATCATTGAGGACAAAACTTTTACCTCAAGAATAAGACCATTATGCACTGATTTGTTTCTTGACCACTATGCTTGGTCAATAATGATCAAAGCAAAAAGAATGAACTCTTGCTCCCTAGATCTGAGACCCTAAGAACCACCCAACATAGCAGACATTGAAGAAGAATTAAAACATAGAATCGACATTAAACACATTGCAACACAGACCTAAAGCTGGCAAAAACCAAAGCTGCTTTGCAAAAGGATATTAGAGAAATAATTGAATAGTGGTCTCCTCCTCATCTCCATAGATTAAGCAATATAGGATGACATCAAGGATTTTTCTCACCATAGATCAAACTGATAGAATTGTTGGAAAAATAGTACATAGCAAAATGTTAAAATTTTTTATATCAAAGTATTTTTCAAAACACAAGTTTGACACGCTATATGCATAAATTAACTAGATCTTATTAACCTTTGAATGTCGATGAACTCCTGCAATCTATGAAGAGAATTAACATTCTAGAAGAGTCTCAACCAACCCGTCTTCTTGCTTTCTCTATCCATGATCGGAGTGAGTGTGGGCTCACATCATTTAGTTTTTCCACCATGTGACTCTCTTTCCAACTAATTGAGAGAACCCAAAACTAGTGTTCGTAATTTGTGAACAAGAGCTCTTAGAGAGTTTCAGAGTCTCACCAGCAGAGTCTCACTCTAAATCTCTCAACTGATCTAAATAATAATGAGACTCACTCCCCTTTTTATAAAGGTTGGGCCTAAGAGTAAGTCCTTATCAGATAAGGCCTCAAAAATTCAAATCAGATTTAAATCAAAATTGATATCTTATAAAATTTGTGTCTAAACACGTGATCTTTTTATCATACAGCCAGCATGCTGATCTGTCTAACCTGTAGGCTAAACTTGCCCCATCGGTAAGCTAAACTTAAGGATCGGCACGTCGAACCTATGATAAAAATCTCAGTGAATCTTTTATTCTCCACCGGAGATTCTATAGGATAAAGTCTCAATTTTAATAGAAATAACCCTATAGAGAAGTTATCTAATTAAAACAACTTTATCTAGATAATCTCTAGGAAAATAAATAAATTCCTGATAATTCAATAAGGTTGTCTTGAATTAATTCAAAATTAATCCAACTGATAAATTGACATGAATCATTGTATTATGATAATTTAACAAGTTTATCTTGAATTAATTTTATCACAAAATTAATTCAGATGATAAACAAACATGAATTATTTGATTTTTACTAAATTTAAGCCAATATGATAATTTTGACATAAGTCACCAACTATTAGAAAAACACGCTATATCGTTATAGGATTTTTATGAGCTAGCAAAAGAGACCTGATGGACCTCTATAGTTCAAGCTCCTGATAATTATAAAACCC
Organism: Artocarpus hirsutus; assembly: GCA_946598075.1. Lineage (NCBI taxonomy): Eukaryota > Viridiplantae > Streptophyta > Magnoliopsida > Rosales > Moraceae > Artocarpus > Artocarpus hirsutus. Next base: position 5,793 of record CAMOHE010041726.1, read on the forward strand.
AATATCCCAGATATACATTTCACAATTATCAACTCCAACGCTACTCCTATAAAAGCTTAGAGCTGCACTCTTGAACTATATAGAATTACGAAGCTCGTGTAGCTAAGTCTCCATGACATATCATACTGTATTGTATATCCATAGGATTATCCATAATTGGCCTAAGGATAAGTTTTGTCTTACCTTCTTGATTATTTTTATCTTACATTCCATTATCTCACCATCAAAAAACTTATCATCCAAAGATAGTATACCATTTGATTACATGTATGTATCCAAATGATTAAGCGCTCTAGTTTTTCAATTATAGGATAAAGCATATAAGAGGGTATCACTGCTCCTAAAGAGGAGCTATAGATTCCATATTTATGAATAACTAGTCTAGGCTATCAAGAGTCACACCTCCAACGTACCAGCATGCCTACCACTATTAAAATGTGGGTGTCACCCTTTGGTACATCACAAGACACAAGTCAAAACAACGAGCCCACTATTCATCTCAAGATTAAGATACAATACAAGTGATTGTCTAAAGTGGATTAATTTATCGAGACAAAATCATTAATCCAAATCAATTCACTTTATATCCTGATCCCACATATCGTCGCCTATGACAATGTGCCAATGTTTCTTTTCATGGAGTTCACCTCTGATGGTCAAGACAAACCATCTCCCAATAAGGATATAGACAACATAACAATCTTTGCATGAATAAAGTGCCCAACTTTATTCTGTCGATTATGGATCTTATGATTTAGATCGTCACCTTAAGAATCATGTCTTTCACATAATCTATCCATCATATGCCCAATTCTTAAAGGTTTAGACCGATAGTCTTAGACTATTGTTTGCTTAACATACATTCCATAAATATGAACGTAAAGAGGACAAGATTTGGTATATAAATAATAAATGAATTCTTTATTGATAAAATGTCTCCAAAAACTTATTACATTTTTACTCTTTAGGGCATACATGTCTAACAGTGCTTACAACATGTTAAGAATGGAGTCGTGGTTTTTCTACTACTTTATATTGATGACATTCTTTTGATTAGCAATGACGTTGGAGCTTTGTCATCAGTCAAATTATGGTTGACCAAGTAGTTTGACATAAAAGACTTGGGTGAAGCAAATTATGTTCTTAGTATATAGATCTTTTGGGATAGGAAGAACAAAATAATAGCTTTATCTAAGGCGGCCTACATAGATAAAATTCTTAAGAGGTATGCAATGTAGAATTCCAAGAGAGGTAGGCAACCATCTCGGTCTGTAATTAGTCTTTCTAAGAAAGATTCACCAAAGTCTAATGAAGAAAGAGAATGCATGAAGAAGGTGTTGTATGCTTTGGTAGTGGGTAGTCTCATGTGTGCTATACTTTGTATGCATCCAGACATTTGCAATGTTGTTGGGATAGTAAGTTGATTTCAATCGGATCTAGGACGAAACTTGGGTTATGGTCAAGCATATTTTTGAGCATTTGAGAAGGACTTGAGGGTATATGCTTGTGTGTTTAGGTGAGGATCTAACACCTCTAGGATACACTTATTCAAATTTTCAATCCTGTTCGGATTTGAGAAAATCGATTATTGGTTTTGTGTTTACTCTAGGCAGCGGTGCCATTGCTTGGAAAAGTGTCAAGCAAGATTGCACTTCGGATTCAACAATGGAAGCTGAGTATGTGGTAGTTAGTGATGCTTTGAAAGAAGTAGTGTGGTTGTTCAAGTTCCTTAGGCATCTTCAGGTAGTTCCTGGTATGGATAAGGTGGTATCGCTCTATTGTGATAACACTGCAGTGATAGCTAATGCTAGGGAACCAAGATTGTACAAGAAGAGTAAGCATATTCACTGGAAGTATCATACGATAAAGGTCTTCATTGAGGGCGGGCATTTGCTATATGCAAAATCGCATTTGAGGACAACTTAGTTAGTCCATTCACAAAGACACTTACTGCGAGGGTTTTCGAGTGGTATGTGGAGGATATGGGGACATGAGATATGTCACATTTACTCACTTAATGCAAGTGAAAGCTTGTTAGACACGATGCCTTAAGGAGTAAAATGTTGTAACAAGTTTTTGGATACATTTTATCAATAAAGAGTTCATTTATTATTTATATACCAAATGTTGTCCTCTTTACAATCATATCTGTTGAATATATGATAAGCAAACAAAAGTCTAAGACTGTCAGTCTAAACCTTTAAGAATCATGCATATGATGGATAGCTCATGCGAAAGACATAAATCTTAAAGGTGATGGTCTAAATCATAAGATCCACAATGGAGGAAGTAAAGTACGACACTTTATTCATGCTAAGATTGCTATGTTACCTACATCCTTAACGAAAGATGGCTTGTCTTGGCCATCCGAGTGGAACTCCACAAGTAGAAACATTGGAACATTATTATAGGTAATGATGTATTAGATCGGGACATAAAGTACAATTGATTTAGATTAATAATTTCATCCATGCAAATCAATTCACTTTAGATAATCATATGTGTTATCTTGACTTACGTATTTTAATGTACCAAAAGGTGACATCCTAACATTATGATGGTACGCATAGCGATGCGTTAGAGACATGACTCTTGATAGCATAGACCTGTTATTCATAAATATGAAATCCATAACTCTTTTTGTAGAGTTAATGATATTCATAGAAGACTGGAGCGCTCAACTATTTGGATGCATAGGTGTAAGCAAATGGTATATTGTCTTTGGATAGTAAGTTTTCCAATGGTGAGATAACGAAACATAAGATAAAAATAATTGAGAAGGTAAGACAAAATTTATCCTTAAGCCAATTATGAATATTCTATAGGGATACGACACATTATGATATGTTATGAGCACTTAGCTTATTTGGAGCTTCATAATTTTATATAGTTCAAGAGTGCAGCTCTAAGCTTTTAGTAGAGTAGCATTAGAGTTGATAATTATAAAATATATATATGGGATATTGTTTTTTATAATTATCAAAACTTGAACTATATAGGTCCATCAGGCCCCCTTTGCTAGCTTAGAATAAATCTTGTAATGATGCGACGTTCTTTTCCAACAAGTTAGTGGCTTATGTTAAATTATTAGATTGACTGAAATTTAATAGGATCAGATAATTCATGTCGGTTTATCAGTTAAATTAATTTTATGAATTTATTCAAGATAACCATGTTGAATTATCGAGGTAATATTTATTTTCTTTAAGATTATCCATATATGACTGTTTTGATCAAATAACTTCTCTATTGGGTTATTTGAATTAAGACTGAGGCTCTATCTAAAGAATCTTAGGTGGAAAATAGAAGATTCTCAAGGATCATATTATCGCAAGTTCGGCAGGCCGATCTACTTGTTCGGTAGGCCGATCTACTTGTTCGGCCTGCCGATGTAGTAAGTTTGATTGCCGATCTTACGATTATCTAATTACACATTTTAGATGCAAATTTCATCAAAAGTTGATCTAGATTTGAATTTTTGAGGCCTTACCTGATAATGATTTACCCCAAGTCTGACCTTTATAAGTAAGGGGTAAGTTTTCTCATTTATTCAGATCAGTTGATAAGTTTAGAGTACTCTAGTGTGAGAAACTCTGAAACTCCCTGAGGGCTATTGTTCACAATCAAGAACCTTAACTCTAGGTCTTTTCAATTGGTTAAAAGGAGAGTCACTATCGGAAGAGCTATGCAAAGTGTGCCACTCACACTCCAATCGTGGATAGAGAATAGCAAAGAAGACTAGTTGGTTGAGGCTCTTCTGAAATGTCTATCTCTTCACTAGTGCTCTTCATCATACAAAGGTTAGTAGGATTTGTGATTAATTTATCTATATAGCATGTCAAGCTTGTGTTTTGGAAATTACTTTGATTCAAAATTTTATAATTCCACTACGTACTCATTTTCGAACACATATCAATCTCTCGACCTACAAAGAGGATTCAAGACCTCTCGACCTACAAAGAGGATTCAAGACCTCTCGACCTACAAAGAGGATTCAAGACCTCTCGACCTACAAGGAGGCATCCAATTTAGATTATTTTATGGTCTATGGTGGTTGGGGACCTTCATGACCCAAACTTCTCGATGATCACACACAACGGGTACAAACACATAGTGATCCATTAAGTATGATAGATCAGATACTTAAGATATGAACTCGTAATGCAGCATAATCAGCTCATGCATGTTTTTATAAATGTTTTAAATTTGTTTTATTAGAACATATTTCCTACTTGCTAAGCAAAACCTTACTCCAACATTTTCATACTATAGGTAAGTAACCTGTCAGCAACTTGTGATGGACAATGGTGAGTGATGAATGCATAGCGGAGATAGGTGTGAATACCGCTTACAAAAGTATCTTTTGCAAAAGTTTTAAAATGGATATTTATGGATAACTAATTTTATGCAAGTAAAATCTAAAAACAAGAATTATAATCTTATAATTTTAGTCTAGGTTATTTAAGACTGATAAGTTGTAGTATACTTATATCAAAAGTTTAAATAAGCTAATTATAGTAATAATGAGCTTTAGAAATATTTTAAAAAGGCTCTTTTTAATTAAGAAATTTTTTTAAGGAAATTAATTTAAGTAATTAGTGTTATGTTTAAATTTTTTTTTTTCATAAATTTAGTATTTCACAATAGGTTAAGATTAACAATATAATTATGTAGTTTAGTGACGGCCACGTGGATAGGACAGCTGTAGTTGGTACCAAAGCTGGTGTCCTGCCATCTTACTACACATCATCACACACTTGCCACGCTACAGTCCAAGTAAGTTAGTTTATGTTAATTAAGTTGTGATAACTAATAGGTAACGTCCTTTGTATGATGACTCAACCATACAGTCGACATGCCAAGACAATTCAAGACATCTCCTCATGGCCAAATGCTGACCTAGTCACTATGATACATTAGTTCAAGGGAAGATATACTAGATTTTAACTTATTAAATAAGCCACACAATACTTGGGATAGATCACATGAACCAACACTTTGAAATGATTGACTCTTGGAGCACGAATCCAGGCAAGGACATATGAAGCTATATTAGATAGTTTAAAGGAGAATTTTTACAAGGCTTTTTTTTTTAAAATAATTAAGGAACGAAGGAGCAAAGTGTTCTTCAAAGAACTAACATCGAGATGCTAATGATAGAATGCCTTGCTTAGAGCATGTTTAAGCATTTTTTGAGAAAAAGGGTTTCTAGTCAGGATCATTAGCAAGGGAAACAGTACTTAGCCTAGAGATGACATAGAAAACAAGATGGGTGACATATCACTATATGTTGTACTTCAAAGGACTTAGCAAATTTACATATAGTATAAAAAAGTAGGATTATGTATGAACAATGGTAGCTTTTGGTTGGAAGACTTCTATGTTATGTGACTAGTTGGAGATGGGTAAGGTCTCAAACACAACAACAGTCTATCATATGTAATGAATGCTAACTAAAAATGTTGAGTGATTCTCTAATATGAAGTTATGAATGATACATATATATATGGTATGTGTATGAATGTTATGATTAATGCTTGCTAATTATCTTTTAAAGACATTACGCCTTACTTGTATGATGCAATGTTTAATGAACCTGCATGTTAGGGTCTTTAAGAAACTCAATGTGAACTAGACCTCTTAGGTTATGGTAAAAGAAAAAGAGTTCTTGTAGAATTAAAATCTTGATAAGTATAAGTACATGGATTCTAATAAGGAATCCCGATGTAAGTAGAAGTCTAAGTAATAAGAGAAGAACTTCCTAGAGGTCGCAAGATCTCTATGGGTAGTTACTTCTAAATTAGTATCCGACCAAATCGACCTGATATAGCAATCTCATAGCGAGATATTCCCTCTCCAACCTGTAATCATGGAGAATAAGTTTGTAGATTGGTTAAGTACCATTCTGTAGGAAATTAGAATCATGCTAAATAAAGTTTGTTAGTGCATGAGACTACTTTTATGAACTAATAGGACGTGAGTAATGTCGTAAGGACAGGAAATGATTCTAGACGGTTCAATATTTGAACCACCTTAAGTATAGATATGTAGTTTAGATAGAGTGGTCAAGAAAAAAAGGGGAAACCGAAAAAAAAATTCTAAGAGGACGACACTGTTTGCTATGGAACCTAATTGCACATGGCCATCAATAGGCAAAGAGCCCAATTTGAAGATAAGTAGATAGAGATTTTTTCATATGAATAGAAAATCGTTAAATTAAATAATAAACTTGCCCCATCTAATTAGTAGCGAAGGAGACCATCTTAAGTAAATGCGGTTCCCTTCTAGATAGTAAAGCCTTCAGATAGGTGACAGCTGTGGAATGAGCAAGATTGGAGACCTAAAAGGGTCAACCTTCGGGTTCCCTAGTAATTAAATGCTGGGAGATATGAACTTAGGGATAAGAAAAAGGCTAGTGACCTTTTAAGATGCACGATTTTAAGGAGGAATCCTCTGTAGTTAATAGTAGTGTGAACAAATAAGAGTATTGCTCAACATTTTAAGAACAACTTAATTATGTAGCTAGTGGTCAAAATTCCCTTAAGATATCTTCATTAGGAATTATAAATATATATTTAATGACTCAAAATAGGTCTGACTATGACATAATATAAAAAGCAGAATCTTATGGGACTAGAAAACCAACGACCCCTAGTCAATACAATAAGTAAGAGTAAGATGCAAGGCTTGAGACGTAGCAGCAGTTTAAGGGCCATTTATACTCCCCTTCCAACACCAATAAATAGTGCTCTAAGGTTAAGCAAGAGATAAGATATGAGTAGCACTTTAGAATTATTATGACATATTATATACGAGTCTTGGGACATATCATTTTATAATTATAGGAGGTTAATTTATATAACTCCATTGAGTCTCCTTTGTGAATTTAATCAGGATAAACTTGTTAAATTATTTGAAAATATTTTATTTAATTTGGGATTATCTATAATGATAGTTTTAATCAGATAACTTTTGTATTGGGTTATTTGAATTTAAATTGAGGCTCTATCAAATATTCTAGGGTCAAGTAAGAAAATAATTATATAATCGGATCAAAACTATTTTTGGAGAATAGGTTAATTATGACATAGTAATAGAATCGTAAAATCATACATTTCACGTCAATCATTAAATACTTTCACACCATTACCAGTCATTAAATAATTTAGTGAAATACAATGTAATGTTGTTAAAAAATTATTTTAATCATATTTCACTATTATTGTTAAAAGAAGAGTGTTAATATGACATCTTTATCGATGCCGTTAATTATTGTTTTAAATGTTATTGGCATTATCTTTGTTGGAGGTGTTGTATGTACTTTTTAATGACATTCAAAAACTACACATAGATAATATGTTAAAAAATGTAGTTTTTTTTTTTGTAGTATTTATTCTCTCAATATTCAGCCACAATATTTTATTCAATATCTGGAACTGTAGCTGATTTTTCAGTTCCATATAAAAGGCAATAATTAAAAAGACAGTGCAAAGAAACACATAATCTAGTGGATATGGCGATTGTTCAGGTGACTGCAAACATCAAGTGTACTTAAGATATGGATAACAGTAGTACCTACAAAGAAAACAAAAAAAAAAAAAAGAGATTTGCTAGAAAACAATTATTATACAATTGACGCCCTTGTTGTTTCTTAACTTGATTTATCTACCCTCTCCATATCTGCAATATTATATGTGAGAATATATGAATATAATCACGACATGAAAAAGTTAACCAAAGAGGGATGACGACAACATGCACCAACAAAAATTCACCCATCAGGAGAAAATTATTGTCCAAATGGATAATTTCGGCAAGATGAGTGGAAGCTGAGCTTGACATGATTTGAACTTCTCATTATTTCATTGTCTCCTAGCAATGGACATAGGAGCTTTTAGAGGCTGCTTAGGAATAAAACATATTGAAAGATATGGGTGTTAGTGAAATGCCGTAGGCCAATTATGTAATGATAACATATTGACTTCATTATATTTGCATTTTATTAATAATGAGGTATTTTTATTATTGTTTTTTACTCTAATTCTATAAATAATTAATTCTACCTAAGGTCATCAAGTATGTAACTTTATAGTAAAACTCTTAGGTGAAAATTGAATTATATTCTAAATTATCCCTAGTCGGTCATTATTATTGGGATAATAATGAATAAAGGCTAGTATGAAGTTTGACTGATGATTATGTTTTCCTAATCATATGTATGAGATACTAAGTCAACTCATAGATATATATTTAATAAATGATGTATTGGATCAACCCGTTATGAGAATATTGAATGGATAATTGTCATAAATGATTCTCATTACAATAGTATTATCCTAGTCCTCTGACCTAAAATCACAATTGTGTCCTACATGACAAGTTCTATATTTTGACACATTCTAATATTATCTTTAATAGGATGATGGGATGGATTGTTGTTGGATATAGAGTGAATCATTTGAGGAATGTGAGTGATTAAAAAGGAATTTGCCCCTCATTTACTATGAGAAAGATATCTATGGGACCCTCGATAAGTTAGACTGAAAAAAAATGTATGGCCATAAAGGTTTCTAGTGACAAAAGGACTTTAATACTTATTGTGGATTAGGTTCTATCGGATTATTGATATTCGTATAACTTGGGTAATCATAATGTCTTACTAGAGGCCGCTTATAATTTGTGGGCCAAAAATAGAATTTCAAGCCTACAACCAACGTTACGTGAATCTACGGGGTCGCATACTTAGAACAAACCAAAAATGAATTTTGAGTTTTTGGTGTCTAGGTTCAATGAACCTGATAATATCTAGATTCGACGTACTAGATATGTCTAGGTTTATTAAATCTGACATTGTCTAGATTCTATGAATCATATTTTAGTTACAGTTTACCCTAGTTAAAATTTGACTCTTTCTCGAAGTCAATATATATATATGTATATTTGTTTTAGGGTTTCTGGCTAAATTAGAAGAGAAAAGGCATTCTTTTATTCTAAAAGGCAAAAACAATAAAAACCCTAAAATTAGAGAGAGTCGTTTAAAGCAAGGAGAGGGTGCTAGCACACCAATTAGGTTTTTGAGAAAGTATGTTCGTGTGGATGCAAAGGGTGTTGCTCTAAGTAACAATATCTAAATCCAATCCTAAATACGAAAAGCTCGAGTTAGGGTATCACCGGAGTAAACCCGCTCTCTTTTTTCCAATAGTCTTGCCCCTTTTGTCATCCTGGTAAGATTCTATGACTTACTTATCAATCTAATCGAATTGCATAGATCTTGCGAGGGTTTTGTGGGAATTAATTATGATTTTTCACTGCTTATTTCAATCACAAAACCCAACAATGAGAGGTATATAGAGAATATATGTGGAGAAACGATGTTGCATAATCATTTTGATCATTACAGATCCATGCAGGCAAGAAGAGCATGTCTTCAAGTAGTTCTTATTGGCATGATTTTTTATTTACTTTGGAACATATCGTATTAGTTAATTTCAAACAATAAGATATATATTAGTAATATTTGTTTGCCTACTATGTTGATTAACTATCTTCAATATCATTCTCTCTTTCTTTGTATACAATGAAAGTAATATGATTAGTGCTGTGCAACTGTGTTTCCATTTGCTCCCTCTTGCAATTTCGTTGTCTGAAAGTGGAACTACTTGTTGTGGTGGCTGCTTTAAATATTGCAGGGTCTATTGAAGTTAAATTTATGATTGAATTTCTTTTATTATTAAAGCAAGACGTATAACTGTTCTAGGTGTTGCACAACCCATGATATTTAGTGTACTTAGGGCCACTACTATATGTGTGTGTACGTTTGCCTGTATGTACGAACCCCGTATTTTCCTAACTAAAATAAGGTTAGAATAGAATATTTTATGGTCATCCTTGCGAGGGGATATATACTTCATCTTCCTATTTTTTATTCTTATATTATCCTTAGAAAAAAAATTAAAGTTCAACAAAAGTGCAATTATTGTAACTTAGTTAGTTCCACTATATTTAAAACCCTTGTTTTTTATTTGATAAAAATTTCAAAATTTTGGGCCATTTTGAGATTTCCAAAAGATTTGTGGGAGAGAAACTAATTCTAAAAGCTTCTAATATTAGACAAATAGACAAAATAATTTAAAAGACAACCCAAAAATATGATTTTCCTACTCTCTCTCACTTTCTCTTTCTCTTTTTGTTCCCTTTCTTCCTCTCATTTTCACACCCAAAAACGCCACCTACTGTCCATCTTCACCAGCCAACGTCCAGCTAAGCCAATAGCTGATGTCTAGCCAACCTACATGCACCAACTGATTAAGAGCTCTACCACCCAACCCTTTAGTTGCCGGAGCCACACCTGCTCACTTGACGTCGACCGCCGTGGAGAAGCTCAAAAAGTTGATGTTGGCACCATCTTCTCTAGTCAAGCAAGAACCACTCCCTCACTAGTCTGATCATTGCTTGATTTCTTCGTGTCCACAATGCCTCCTAGTGTTGATGGATTTTACTATTTTTCTAATGAACCGAACGCCGTTTGGAAGAGCAACCATTGGAAACATTCTCCTATTGCCGAGAGCTTTGTTTCGGTGCCTACCTTGACCACAACCTCCTTTGTTGACGTTTGCCAATGTCGATCAATGCCTAGTCAACGACAGTCAAACAGTTGAACGTCTACCCGATTTTGAAGAAAGTTCACACTGACCTATGTCCAATGCTCTGGATCTGTTCATAATGTCAAAATTACGAGATAGAATTCCAAAAGGGCGGGTGCAACATGCAAAGCTTTTGATTTTGGGCTCAACAATTCCATTTTTTCAAACCAAATGTTTTCGCACCTTATCGTACTTTTATGGTAGGAATTTTGACTATCCAAAATTTTTAAAATTATTGATTGAGCGAGTTTTTGAGAAATTTATGATATAACATAATTATGTTGAACATGGAAATTGAATTGAGCAATTAGAATATTTGATTGGATTGATATTGTTGATTTGCTAAGTATGTTGCTTCATTTAATTTATTATTGATACATATACTCTGGGTGGGATGTCTTACACTTATGACATGCCCAAAAATTATTCTGTGACTATTTCTTTGCAGGTTTGATTCTTGGTTTTAGTCGAAAATAGCTATTATGCTGTTAGACTTTTGTTAGAACTAACTTAGCTTACTTCATAGTGACTTTGAGTGACTTGAAAGATTCACTATTCCATAAATCATCTTGACCCTATGTGGTGCTGTTGGATTAAACTATGGCAATTGGAAAATTCCTCAAGGATTGTTGTATTTACATTACCAATAGGTGCTCATTTAGGGCTCATCAGACACGAGATGCTCATTCAAAGCACAACATACACTTTAAATTCCTTTCTTTCCTCTTTTCCTTCACCAACAACCTGAACATGAGTGTTAGATTTAACGATGAGTTCTAACCATACGTAGGATTTCATGGTCATCTCTTAAATTTTTACTTATTTATATTTATATTTTATTTTTTATTTTTCTTTATTTATAAATTTTGTTTGTATGTTAATTTGTTTGGTTTTCAGTTCAGCTTTATTCTGAAAGTGTAAAGTTCATATTTGTTTGCTTTTCTTGAAGAAATATATGTACTTTTATTATTTATTTTTGTTTCTATTTAATGATTTCAAAAATGAGTAGTCGGTATTCCTGTTGGATGTTAGCTCACCCCTCTTTTCCTAAGTGGTGCTCAGTGTGAGCTTGATTAAGAGAGTAGTTAAAGCATCTAAAAGCTTACGGTTACATCTTTTAGTAATGCTTTTGGAAGGATCTTCATGATCATATATATGTGTCTGTTGTAGCTTTGATTCTTTAAGATAGTACTAGATTGTGACTTAAGAACATTATGTATATTAATGGTATGCTTAGTATGATGTATTAAATGGGTGATGCATGATTGATGAACATACTTCTTTATGATAATTATGTGTATTCTATATAAGTTTGACAAGTGGAAGCATTACTATAGGCTTAAGGATTAGAATAGAAAAGTAAAAATTTATCTCAAAAATTAGTGTTTTTCACTAAAACCCCACGTTCATAATACTTTAAAGATTTATCTTGAGCCCTAATTTTGGGTTGTGACAAAAAGGCTATGAGAGCCTAAGTTTGAAAACTCATAATATGCCACTAGTGAGACTGGATAAAGTTTTTTATATCTTTTAGACTGTCATGCATCCCCACTTTACTGACACTTTTAGCATATCAAATATGGATTCTTAAGATGCCTCATAGAAGAGAAAGCAGAAGAAATCCAATTGGAAAGAATAACCCTAAAGATTAACCACTAGCACCACCTCAAGAAAATGTTCCAAACCCACAACCTGCACCATCTCTAGAGAATGTCTTGAACCTATTCATGGCAATGTTTGAAGCCCTTAGAGGAATGCCAGGATTTGGTGAGGCAATCCTAGAGTCTAGGAGGGCCATTAGTTTTTGTGATTTTGCTAAATTGAATTTGCCTAAATTTAATGGAGTGGATGGAGCGCAATTGATCGATAGTTGGATTATTGAAATGAAGAGACAGTTTCATATTAATGGAGTTCCTATGAATTATAGGGCCACTTTTTCTAGTAATTATTTAATTGGCGTAGTTGAGAACTGGTGGACAGTTGTTGAATAGACACAAGATTTAGAGAATATAACATGGGAGAAATTTGAGGATCACTTTCGACAAAACCATATAAATGAGCAAGATAGGGCTAAGATGATTAGGCAACTCACCCATCTTATACAAGGGAACTTGATAGTTGATGAGTACTATAAGGAATTTGTAAGCTAGCGGCAGATCCTATACTCAGAATAGTAAAGTTTAAGAATTGCCTGAGACAAGATATGAAGGAAAAGTGACAACTATTAGGAACACTGCTCTAGTAGATGTCTTTGCCACTACTCAGAGTGTCGAGGCAATTATTAGGGATAATCAGGCAAAATAAATAGGGCTAAAGGAAATGATCACAATATGACCAAGAGGAATCAAAACTAGTGGCAGGAATGAGGATCCCAAAGTAGTGGTAATAGCAGTAAAGATAGTGGCTGATCTAGAAGTGAACAATATGCCCTATATAGTTGCTACCATTGTAGAAAGGTAGGCCATTTTAGAAGGAATTGCCCAAATATTATGGCAAGTCAATAGAATGCTCTACTTTCTCCTAGAGGACCACATGGTAAGGAAATTGGTTCTACACCATTCCAAAGTAATCAAGCTAGGACCACCTAGTCTCAAGGTCCTTCTCAAACATGTACTTCTCCATATTAGTAGTCATAATATAGACAGCAATATCAATCACAATTTCAGCATCAAGGATATAGATTTAGATCAAAATATCAAACCCTGCAAGCTTCATGTACTCATGGGGGCAGAGTCCAGTCAACAAAAGGACCTAGACCAAGTAGTAGTCGCCTAGAACAAGGATGGGAGAACAAAGGGAAAGAAAAAGCCCAAGAATATACCATGATGAGGATGGAGAAGAACTTTGAATAGCTTGCCCATGGTGTCATTGATGGTACGGTTCTAATTTTTCACTCCCAAGCCCATGTATTTTTTGATACTAGATCTTCATATTCTTTTACTTCTGCATGGTTTGCTAGTTTATTGGGATTAACTACTGAGACCTTTTGCCCTTCATTGATTTTGAATACTCTAGTAGGAGAAGCTATTAAGGTGTCTATGATATATAGGTCTTGTTGTATAGTAGTTAATGGTCACAAGTTTTCCCATGGGCCAACTTGATGTAATTTTAGGTATGGATTGGCTATCAAGGACCAAGCTATAGTGGAATCTCTTAAGAAGAAAGTGGCCCTCTTATTGTAAAAAGGACAATTGGTTGTTTGTCATGCCAATTCCAAAGCAATTAGGCTTAGTCCTATTTTTAAAGCATGTGTTGATGGTAGAGGGAGACTTACAAGTTATGGGAACTTATTTTCCATTGATGGTGTACTCGATACTACTGATCAATACCTATAGATGTTTGTGGTGAATGAATTTCCAAATGTTTTTCCTGATGAGTTGCCATGATTACTACTAGACAGAGATATTGAATGCTACATTGATTTAGTTCCATGACCTTAACCAGTTCCCATTCTTCCTTATCATATGGCTCCTACCAAGCTTGAGGAATTACGAAAGTAGTAGGATGAGCTTTTAAGTAAAGGGGTTTATCAAAAGAAGTACCTCATCTTGAGGTGCTCTAGTTCTTTTTGCCAAGAAAGCATATGGGTCTTTAAGACTTTGTGTGGATTATAGGAAGCTAAACCAAATGACCATAAAGAACAAATACCCAATACCAAGAATTGATGAGATGTTTAACCAACTTGGTGGGTCAAGTTTCTCTTCCAAGATTGATTTGAGGTTTGGTTATCACCAATTAAGGATTTAGAAAGAAGACATCCCAAAGACTGCCTTAAGGACTCACTATTGTCATTTTGGGTTCAAGGTCTTGCCTTTGGGTTAGCAAATGCCCCTACAGCTTTTATAGACCTTATGAATTAGATTTTTAAGCCTTACTTGGATCAATTCATGGTGGTTTTTATTGATGATATTTTGGTGTATTCCAAGAATTGGGAAGAACATGCCAAATATTTGAGGATGGTATTACAAATTTTAAGGGTTCATCGACTTTATGTAGAAAGAGAGAGGTGTGAATTCTGAATGACTAAGGTAAAAGTTTTAGGGCATGTAATTTCTCTCAAGGGTTTCTCAGTATATCCTACAAAAGGAAATGCAATATTGCAATAGGAAACACCTAAGAAGGTAACAAAAGTATAGAGTTTCCTTGGTCTAGTTGGGATTGTCTTTGATTTGTTGAGAATTTCTCTTGTATTGCTACGCCATTGACAAGATTTACTGAGAAAGGTGTCAAGTTTGATTAGAATAACTGATGTGAAGAGGCTTTCATGGAGCTTGAAAGGAGATTGACTGCAACACCCGTTCTTATCTTCCCAAATAATGAAGAGCCTTATATGGTGTACATAGATGCTTTAGGTACAGGCTTAGGGTGCATCTCGATGCAAGACAATAGAGTAATAGCTTATGATTCTCATTAGTTGAAGGCATATAAAAGGAACTACCCCATCCATGACTTGGAGTTGGCAGCTATGATCTATGCTTTGAAGCCATAGAGGTGTTATTTATATGGTGCCAAGTTTTAGCTTTACTTAGACCATAAAAGCTTGAAATATCTTTTCACTGGGTAGGATTTAAACTTAAGGCAACGATGATGGGCTGAGTACATGAAAGATTATGATTATACCCATCAATACCATCACAGAAAGGTGAAATGGTGATAGATGCTCTAAGTCAAAAACCTCATGTTGTCATGGCCTCCTTGGCATGTGAAGAATGGAAAAGGGTCAAAAGGTATTTATGGGTATGATTTGCAATACTATGAGAATGCAAATGTTGCTTGTATTTATAATATAGTGGCCACACTTGTTCTTCTCCAGCAAGCATAGCAAAGCCAATGGCAAAATGAAGGATTAAGAAACACTTGGAATCGATCGCATAATGGTGAACAATTGAAGGGATGGAAGATAAGTATAGAAGGATTCTTATTATTCAATGGAAGTCTTATAGTACCGAAGGATGCTAGCATGCAACAAGCTGTCTTCAGTGAAGCCCACAAGTCTAAGTTTCCTATACACCCTGGTAGCACCAAAATGTATCATGATCTTAAAAGACAGTATTGGTGGAAATGGATGAAACATGATATGGCTTAATTTTTCAAGGACTATACAACTTGTCAACAAGTGAAGGCCAACCATTGACATCTGCATGGACTACTTCAGTCCTTGCCAATTCCATATTGGAAGTGGGATAATATTTCTATGGATTTTGTGATAGGCTTACCCCTATCCCTAAAGGGCACAATGTGCATGATATAGGTATTAGTTGATCGATTGATGAAGTCGGCATGCTTCATTGTTGTAAGGATGGACTACCACTCTCAAAACTCAGCCATATATACCTTAAGAATATTGTTTGCTTGCACAGAGTGCCCATTATTATAGTTTATGATTGAGACCCATGATTTACCTCAAGGTTTTGGAAGGTGTTATAAAAGGCTTTGGGAATAGAGTTAAACCTCAGTATCGCCTGCCACCCATAGACAGACGGTCAATCAGAACCATACAAATCTTAGAGAATATGCTTCATGCATGCATTTTGGACTTTAGAGGTAGCTGGCTTGCCCATTTGCCTTTAGTTTACTTTGTTTACAACAACAGTTACCAAGCTAACATTTGGCATGGCACTATATGAGGCCTTATATGGGAAACCATGTAGATTACCTTTGTGTTGGCTAGTACGGAGGAATTTTTTTCCCTTGGACCTACTAAAGTGCAAGTAAGCACAAAAAATGCTAAGTAGACTCAAAGTAGATTCAATGTCGTCAAAAGAGTTATGTAGACTCAAAAAGGCATGAAGTTGACTTTGAAGTTGGGGACTTGATATTTTTGAAAGTCACACCTAGACATGGGGTTACTTGTTTTGGGGTTAAAGGAAAGCTAGGCCCGTGATTCATTGGGCCTTTTGTCATCATTGAAAGAATTGGAAATGTTGCATATTGTTTGGAATTGCTGCCTTAACTGGATAATATTCACAATGTTTTTTATGTCTCAAAGTAAAGACATTGTTTGGTAGACCCCTCCAACATTGTCCAAAGGACTGAAGTGCCTATCCAAGAGGATGTGACTTATGTGGAACAACTGGCAAAGATCTTGGCTTGAGAACTCAAGGTGCTACGAAATAGAGAGATTCCATTTATCAAAGTATTATGCCCACATCATAAAGAAGAAGAAGTTACTTGGGAGTTGGAGTCTAAAATGTATGAGAAATACCTTCACTTTTTAATCTTCAACTTGAGGTGGTACTCAGAAATTTTGAGGATGAAATTTCTTAAGGTGGGTAGATTGTAAAACCCTCAGTTTTTATTTAATAAAAAATTTAAAATTTTAGGCCATTTTGGGATTTTAAAAAGTTTTTTTGGAAGAGAAACTAATTCTAAAAGCTTCTAATATTAGGCAAATGGACAAAACAATTTAAAAAGACAACCCATAAATCACCCTTATGTTACCTTTGTGTTACCCATGTCGTGTAACGCCCTCTCACGAGACGTCACAGTTACTGTCTCATAACATCTATTACTTTATGGTAAAACATAATTTTTTATGGAATTTAAATAAACAAAGTAATATGAAATAGCTTAATTTTTTTTCTAAAGTAAAGACTTTTTAGCCAAATCAAATAACTTCATCTAAAAATAAAAATATAGATGCAACATTACCAAAAACATTAAACTTAACAAAATATCTTTAACTTGCAAAATCTCATAAAATAATTGAAAAACTAAAATTTGCAAAATTATAAATAATTGAATAAAAGATTAAATCATCATTAACTTAGGATGCATTACTTCGATATTTCGTTTCTGCCACCACGCACGCACCTGCACCGAGCTCCTCTATCCTCATACCTAACTCTTGTTCTTACCTGCAATATGAGAAACATCTAGTAAGCATAATACTTTGCAAGTACATCGTAACTCTTGCAAGATGTTTTTATCAAATAACAATGTTCAATAAAATAAATTCATCATTCAATAAATATATATTTATTTTTTAAAATAATATATATAGTAATACTTCAAAATATCATATAGTAGGGTCCTAGCATTGCACCGTCATAGCGAGCTAGCCATGGAAAGAGTGAGGGAGCAACCCCCAAACTAACCATGACAAAGATGAAATGACCGCTCATTGGTCGATATGCTCACTAGACCCCTCTATCACGATAAATCTGTCAACTGTACAATGCCCTTTTCAAACATCAAAATAGAATAATGAGGTAGAAATAACATCATCTTTCATCGTTTTCTACCAATTTTCTTATTATTAAAAATCATCATCTTAAAACATCTTTCAGATTATATCATCAACATCAATTTTTTTAATTTTGAACAATCATATTACATGTGAGAGATGCACTTACTTGACTTCTAGACTTACTCAACCTTCGATGGTAGGTGACACGATAACTTGGGTCTTTGGTGTGCTCGTTTCTTTAAAGAGTTCATGCCAAACATTGATATTGACCATAAGTCACTAATAATACTATTAACAACATATTTATATCCAATACTATCATTGGACATCACCTTGTCATGCAATAACATCGAGAAACACAAATTCACAATTTATGAACCTAGAGCATAATTGCCAAAAGTAGGCAGAATGACCTTCATTCACTTAAAAATTCATAATAATTTCATCTTAACTCTAAATTAGCTAAATCTAGTGGCATTAGAAACTAGACTCAAAAATAAAGAATTTGATATATGCACGCATATTTTGACAATAATTTGCATGAAGAAAAAGTCCTAAAAAATGGGTCTAAATTTTGGATCCGTGTAAAATTGTACAGCTTTTGGGGTCAACTTCAAAAAATCATAACTAGTTAAAGAAAACTCTGATTCAATCAATTCAAAAGTCAAACAAAAGCTCAAGATGTCTAGCATTTGGGAGAAATATAAGAAAAATAAAATAGAGTAATAAAGAGTCAATTATTACTAAAATGCAATAGTTGTTAGATCTTTATACAAAAAGTAGGCATGAGGCCTCAAAAAAATTCAATACCAATCCATAACCTAATAAAACCTCAATTAAAATTGTAAACACATAATTAACATGGTGCTAATTAATAATAAAATATGCCCATAAAGATCTGCATAACAAAAATATGAAAATCTATAATATTTCCAATCTAAGGTTTAATGAGAGGTTAATCAAAACAACCAAATCATCAACTCTTCTTAATCACCAATTGACATGAAATACATCTAATAAAAGAATCCATGTGATGATAGTAATAATTCTAATACCAACATAATATATGAAAACATCAACCAAACATGTTAAATGATTGATATACTTACCAAGATGAATGAAATTATAAAGATTGGAAATCTTGATAAAGCCAACGAAAACCAAGCATGAAGCCAATCAATGAGGAAGGAATGAAGTGTGAGTCTACGGTTACATATAGGAGGTCTTTATATAGATTTTATGTGGACTACTTATAAAATCCTAATAAACTCCCTTTTTTTTTCAACAAGTTATCCTATTTTTTTCTTTTTTTTTCTCAGCAAAGGCTTTATGCAAGCCCAAAGCCTAAAACTTTCTTAATCTATAACGCCCCCTTACTGGTGCCATAGAAGGCATTGCTTTTACCATTAAACTTAATAATTACTGATAAGAAGTTTGAAACAGAGAAATATCTCAAGAACACATGCATGTATTTTTTTTCGATAAAGTAAAACTAAGAAACCAAAATTTAGAAACACAATTTTATATTCAACAAAACATAATTCAAAAAAACATAAATACCACAAATAGAACTGAATCTCAAACAAATAAAATGCAGAACATAATATATTAAATTTTATTTGAGTTTAAATTCCTTTCATGACATGACTTTGTTTCTAATCTAACACTCCTTGCATACAAGCCTATCCTTATTCTCCATCCTAGTCAACCTGCATCTTATCCGTATCTGCAATATGATATAAACTAAGTAAGCATAAGCTTAGTAAGTATACATTTATATCTCACAACATAAAACATTTCATAAAAATCATTACACAAAATCGTAATCATAATCATAGTAGTGCACAAAGCACATATTTATATAGAACATATCTTTTCATTTAAAACTTCCATATTAAAATATCATTCATTTAATCTTTAGGAGGCCAAGCGTTACACCATAAACATAAACATCATAGGCACGCCCTCAAGAAAGGAGTAGGGTAGCTAGTCCCAAACCAAGCATGACAAATCCAACCTTTGGGGTATCATAAACATAAACAAAAACATTGGGTCTGCAACACTAAGTTAAGTGATATATATATATATATATATAAGCTTTAACATACCTCATCATTAAAACATCTTTTAAACATTGTCGTTGCAACAAGAGTTTTCATGAGAAGACAACATGTAAAAAAAACTTAAAAATCATCACAAAACATGTTCTCAAAACTTTTCGTATACTTTTATCATGTTGCAGATGAGAATGCACTTTTTTGTCTTGCTTGCTTACCAAACCTTAACTTGAGTGACGTTGCTGTTGGAAAAATAATACGCAGCGAAATTTTAAAAATTTTAAATCAGAGTATTTTCTAAAACACAAGTTTGACATGTTATATGTATAAATTAACCTGATCTTACTGATCTTGTATTCGTCGAAAAGCTCCCGAAATCTGTGTAGAGAAGTAACGTTCCAAAAGAGCCTCAACCAACTGGTCTTCTTTGCTATTCTCTATCCACGATCGGAGTGAGTGAGGGCTTACACATATAGCTCTTCCTCAAGGTGATTCTCCTTCCAACCAATTGAGAGAACCCAAAGCTAGTGTTCGTGATTTGAGAATAAGAGCTCTTAGGGAGTTTCAGATTCTCACCAGCAGACTATCACTCTTAATCTCTCAATTGATCTAAATAACTCATTAGACTCACTCCCTATTTATAGAGGTTGGGTCTAGGGTCATTCCTCATCAGATAAGGTCTAAAAAATTTGAAACAGAACCAAATTCGGGTCAATATCATATAAGATACATGTAAAAACGCGTGATTTTTAATTCGCGCATAGGTAGGCTAAACTTTTCCTTAGGCAGGCCGAACTTGCCTGATCGGGAGGCCGAACTTTAAGATCGGCAAGCCGAACTACCGAAATAAAAATCACGTGAATCTTTTATTTTTCACTCGAGGATAAAGCCTCAGTTTTAATTCAAATAACCCAATAGAGAAGTTATCTAATTAAAACAACTTTATCTAGATAATCTCTAAGAAAATAAATAGATTTCTAATAATTCTACAAGTTTATCTTGATTTAATTTATCCAAAATTAAATCAACTGATAAACAGACAAGAATTATCTGACCCCAATAATTTAACAAGTTTATCTTGAATTAATTTTGTTCACAAAATTAATTCAACCGACAAACAAACGTAAATTATTTAATTCTTCCAAATTTTCAACCAATCTAATAAATCGACATGAGTCACCAATTATTGTAAAAGCACGCCGTATCATTATAGGATTTTGTGAGCTAGCAAAGGGGACCAAATGGACCTATATAGTTCAAGCTCTCGATACTTATGAAACCCAATATCCCAGATATACATTTCATAATTATCAACTGCAACGCTACTCCATTAAAAGCTTGGAGTTGCACTCTCGAACTCTATAGAATTACGAAACCCGTATAGCTAAGTCTCCATGACATATCATAGTGTATCGTTTCCCCATAGGATTATCCATAATTGGCTTAAGGACAAGTTCTGTCTTACCTTCCTGATTATTTTTATCTTATGTTCCATTATCTCACCATCGAAAAACTTACCATCTAAATACAGTATACCATTCGGTTACACCTATGTATCCAAATGGTTGAGCGCTCCAGTTTTTCAATTACAGGATACGCATATAAGAGGATATCACTACGCCTAAAGAGGAGCTATGGATTCCATATCTATGAATAACAGGTCTACATCATTAAGAGTCATGCCTCTAACATACCGGCATGCATACCACTATTAAGATGTGGGTGTCACCCTTTGGCACATCAAAAGACACAAGTCAAGACAACGGGCCCACTAGTCATCTCAGGATTAAGATGCAATACAAATGATTGTCTAAAGTGAATCGATTTGCCAAGACAGAATTATTAATCCAAATCAATTCACTTTATGTCCCGATCCAACACATCGTTACCTATGATAACGTGCTAATGTTTATATTCACAGAGTCCATCTTGGATGGTCAAGACAAACCATCTCCTAATAGGAATGTAGACAACATAACAAGCTTTACGTGAATAAAGCACCCAACTTTATTCCCTCAATTGCGGATCTTATGTTTTAGACCGTCGCCTTAAGAATCGTGTCTTCTGCTTAATCTGTCCATCGTATGCCCAATTCTTTAAGGTTTAGACCGATAATCTCAGACTATTGTTTGCTTATCATACATTCAATAAATATGAACGTAAAGAGGACAAGATTTGGTATATAAATAATAAATGAATTCTTTATTGATAAAAATGTCTTCAAAAACTCATTACATTTTTACTCCTTAGGGCATACATGTCTAACAATCTCCCACTTGCAATAAATGAGTAAATATGACAAATCTCGCATCCCCATAGCTTCCACATGCCTCTCGAAGACTCTCCCAATAAGTGTCTTCATGAATGGATCAGCTAAATTGTCCTCTGACACGATTTTGCGCACCTTGACATGTCCGCCCTCAACGAAGTCCTTTATCACATGATACTTCCGATCAATATGCTTACTCTTCTTTTGAAATCTTGGTTCCTTAGCATTAGCTACCGTCGCACTGTTATCACAGTACAGTGATACCGTATTATCCATACCAGGAACTACCTCAAGATCCCCAAGGAACTTACGGAGCCACACTGCTTCTTTGGAAGCATCATTAGCTGCCACATACTCGGCCTCCATCATTGAATCCGAAGTGCATTCTTGTTTCACACTTCTCCAACTGATGGCACTACCACCTAGAGCAAACACAAAACCTGAAGTCAATTTCCTAGAATCTTGATAGGATTGAAAATCTGAGTCAGTATATCATAGAGGAGTTAAGTCCTCACCCGAATATACAAGCATATACCCTCGAGTCCTTCTCAGGTACTTGAAAATATGCTTAACCGCAACCCAATGGTTTGGTCCTGGATCCACCTGAAATCAACTTACAATCCCGACCGCATAACAAATATCCGGTCGTGTGCAAGGCATGGCATACATGAGACTACCCACTGCCGAAGCATAAGGCACCTTCTTCATGTATTCTCTTTCTTCACTAGACTTTGGAGAGTCTTTCTTAGAAAGAGTAATTCCAGACCTAGATGGTTGCCCACCTTTCTTAGAATCCTACATTGCATACCTCCTGAGAATTTTATCTATGTAGCTGGCTTATGACAAAGCTATCATTTTGTTCTTCCTATCCCATAAGATCTGGATACCGAGAACAAAATTAGCCTCACCCAAGTCCTTCATGTCAAACTGCTTGGTCAACCATAATTTGACCGATGACAATGCCCCAATGTCATTGCTAATTAGCAGAATGTCATCTACATAGAGCAGTAGAAAAACCACCTTTCGTTCCTTAATGTGTTTGTAAACACATGGCTCATCCACATTTTGTGAGAACCCATAAGTCTTGATCACTTGATCAAATCTTATGTTCCAAGAACTGGAAGCTTGCTTAAGTCCATAAATTGACTTTAGCAACTTACAAACCTTACCCTCTTGACCCTTGACCTTGAACCCGTCTGGTTGTTCCATATAAATGGACTCATCAAGATAGCCATTTAGAAAAGCCATCTTGACATCCATCTGCCAAATCTTGTAATCGAGACGGCAGGTATGGACAAGAGAATCCAGATGGACTTAAGCATGGCTACAGGCGAAAGGTTTCCTCGTAATAGATTTCTTCCTTTTGTGTATAACCCTTAGCTACTAGCCTAGCCTTAAAGGTTTTGACTTTTCCATCCACTCCACTTTTCCTCTTGTAGATCCACTTACACCCTATGGGTTTTACCCCTTTGGGAAGATCCACAAGCTCCCAGGCCTGATTAGTCTCCATAGACTTCATCTCTGTGTTCATGGCCTCTGTCTAGAGTTTTGAATCAACATCCTCCATAGCCTCTACGTAAGTGTAAGGATCCCTATCATGTTCATCCGGTTTAGCTAAGAAGGCCTTCCCATTGAACATATACCTCTCGGGTTGACGCCCGATCCTCCCACTACGTCGAAGCCCCTTAGGTTGTTGTTCTGGTTCATTTCATTTTTCTACACTGATCAAAATGGTTTCATTTGGAACCTCTGGAGTGATCAGATCACTCCTTAACTCCTCAAGCACCACTTTGCTTCGAGGCTTAAAGTCGTCCATGTAACTCTCCTCAAGGAAAGTTGCATTAGTTGAAACCACAACTTTATTTTCCTTTGGGTTATAGAAATAACCCCCTTTAGTCCCTTTTGAATATCCTACAAACATGCAAACTTCTGAACGTGCTTCCAAATTATTCGCATCCTTAAACAGGACATGAGTCGGACATCCCCATATGCGAATATGGTTTAAGGATGTCTTCCTGCCCGTCCACAATTCGTGAGGAGTTTTAGGGATCGATTTTGAAGGCACATTGTTCAAAAGATAACCTGCATTTTGTAGTGCATATCCCCAAAAGGATAAAGGCAATGATGAATAACTCATCATGGACCTAATCATGTCCAATAAAGTCATATTTCTTCTCTCCGCTACCCCATTCTGCTACAGAGTGCCCGGCGCAGTCAAATGGGATAAAATCCCATTTTCTAATAAGTGTCCCAGAAACTCATCAGAAAGGTACTCTCTACCTCGATCAGATCGAAGTGCCTTTATAGGTCTACCCAATTGTTTTTCCACTTCAACCCAAAACTCCCTAAACTTGTCAAAAGTTTCACTTTTGTGGTGCATCAGGTACACATACCCATACCTTGAGTAGTCATCAATAAAAGTGACGAAGTAGTCATACCCTCCTCGTGCCCGGATGTTCATCGGTCTGCAAACATCACTATGCATAAGTTCTAGAACCCCTTCAGCCCTATTACCCTTAGACCTAAATGGTCTTTTGGTCATTTTAGCCTCCAAGCATGATTCACATTGAGGTATAGATTCCACCTTTAAGTGACTTAAAAGTCCATCCCTTACCAACCTTTTTATCCTATTCAGGTTAATATGACCAAGGCGTAAATGCCAAAGGTAAGTCTTATTAGAATGAGAAGTTTTAAGTCATTTAGAGTTATTATCATTTATCTCAGCATTAAGCAGTAAGTCTATCTTAGGTTTGATAAAATATAGATTATTTTGCGTCCATCCAGAACAGATAAAAGATTTATTTTTACGAATCACTACTTTATTATTAAAAGAAACTAAATAAAGTCTTTAAATAAACAAGCTACAGAAATTAAATTCCTTTTGAATTTAGGAACGTAAAAACAATCTCGCAAAATTAAATTCCTATAGTTATCAAAGTAAAGATGGACATCTCCCACTGCTTCCGCTGAGACCAAGGATCCATCGCCCATCCGAAGCGTGAAGTCTTCATGAAGCAGATTTCTTGTTTCTTTGAACCCCTATAGAGAAACACAAACATGATTAGTTGCACCGAAATCTATGACCCAAATGCTGCTGGATTCCTCAACCAAACAAGTTTCTAAATACAGAAGATCACACCTACCTCCTTTGGAAAGGAAGTCCTTGCAATGCTTCTTTATGTGCCTAACTTTCCCACAGAAGAAGCACTTAAGCTTCTTTGGGTTCTTCTTCTTCTTCTTCTTGCTCTTGTTGTTAGCAGGAATAGAAGACTTTTCAACCTTGGCCCATTGTTTCTTTCCATTCCCAGAATTGGGATTGGAACTAGAAGCAACTGCCAAATTAGCCTCGCCACTCGTAGGAGACTCCCTGATCAGTAGTTTGAACTCTTGTAACTATTTCATTAATTCTGTTAAGGTCATATCCCGCCTATTGCTTAAATTAAAAGTAGCTCTAAACAGAATAAATTCCTTTGATAGAGTCTCAAAGACCATAGTCATATGAGTTTCAGCATCGATGTCAGCTCCATTGGTTTGTGCCTCAGCGAGGTAACCCATGACCAACATCATGTGCTCCTTTACAGATGTCCCCAGCCTCTGTCTACAGTATAAGAGTTTCTGAAGCGCCCCTTGCTGCTTTGTTATGGCTTGGCCTCCAAACATATCTTCAAGATTATCCAAGATCTACTTAGCAGTCTCATAATCCTGATGTTGAGTCTGTAGCACGTTGTTCATGCTAGCCATAACATAGCAGCAGGCCTGATCATTTGCATCTTTCCAGTGATCATACGCTTCGAATTGCTCATTAGTTGAGTCTCTCATAGGCTCGGGAGGACAAGGGGTTGTCAGCATAAATTTTAGTTTCTCAAAGGAAAGGACGATATCCAAGTTTCGTTTCTAATCATTATAATTCTCTCCGGTTAATAGGTTTTTGTCAAGTATCAAAGATAAAGTGTTTTTAGATATTTTTAATCTACAATAAAGAATCATATACCAAACATAAGCAAACATATTATAATAATTTAGTAAGATAATACAATCATGTAAAAGCATACAAATGTGTTTATGTGTCAAAACCTTGAGAATATCACAACCTTACAACGATAATTCCTAACTCAAAATTCAACAAGCTCCTAGGGAAGTCATGTCGAATTCAATTAGGAACACGGATCCCCTCCTGATTAATATATGCCATCCAAGACCCGTATGATCCAACATATATTAATAATCGTTTCTTTGGCCATTAATTTTATTAACAGAGCTCCTAG
>CAMOHE010041734.1:0-38175 GCA_946598075.1 Artocarpus hirsutus
ATAAAAACACATCTGTAAATGACAACATATATATAATATATCGTACAAAAAGACATAAAGGACCATTTACATAATACGTTATCTGAACTTTGTAAAATCATAGTGACTCTTGCCTTTAGATTCCGTCCAAAACTGAAGGGAATCACGTTACATACAGTCCTATGGGGGGGTGTATTTGTAATCTTTTATTCTTTTTTTTTTTCTGGAAAAAAAGTTGAGACGAATAAACAACAAACATGTCCACCAAACAAGAGTGCCTCTGAAAACGACAAATCATGAAAGACAAAATAATTTCAAAACTACAGCATCAACTATAAACGACAAAATTCAATAAACGACAATATGTCCATCCAACGACAGTAACTCTAGCATAAAACTAAAATTGTTTATACATAAAAGGATGTAGTGCAACAACACTAATATCACACAAAACGAAAAAAAATCAAGGAACAAAACTAGGTCGAATAAATGAAAACATTTCAACGACGATAAACTTTCATGTCCGCAACAACTACGATAAATCAGAACAATCCCAATATAAACGACAACATTTCCTCATAAACACAGTAATTAAGGAACGATAAATTTTTACCAAGCAAAACAAATAGTAGAAAACGACAGTAGCAGGAAAACTGCCCGACGGTGGATAAACGAAAACATATCCTCCAAAAGAACGACTCTTGAAGACCATCTTATAAACGACGATGTGCCTTCAAGGGGACAATTGTAATTGAGAAAACGCGCGCCGGGCGGCATCATTAAAAACGACAGTAATATAAAAGACGACACAATAATTGATAAATTGACAAAATTTTCTCCGAAAAACGAGGATAGGATCCTCTATTATGTTACTGGATTTGGGTTCCAAGTGACTCTTCCTCTCAGTGTGTCGTTCGTCAGTTGGCTACAAATTTTCATCTTGCTTTTGGAAATTATTTTGGCGTTCAACTGAACATATCAGAGATAAATATACATGCCATTCCTCCATTTGCATTATACGTTATAAATGTTCACAAGGCCCTCAGTTGCTGATAAGCATAAACTAAGATCAATATTATTGGTCATGGATTTATTTCTTCGGGGTCCAAATAAAAGTGCATCCACAAATATATGATGGAATAGCTAACTTACAAACTTTTGTCGGCCACTTTAGGAGCAAGTTTGGCCCTTCTCATAAAGATTGATAATAGCAATCATGTTCGCAAAAGCAGTAAAAACTAAACATATGGGTGTGTGTGTGTGTGTATCATCACTAAATTGGCTCTTTTTTAAACTCATTTTGAGGACTTCCCAGCAAGTCTCTAATCTGCGTTCTAAGCTCCCAACAAAATTGAAGCGAACCTTTATTTATATTTTGCATTAAATTTGTACTTAAATTTTTAAACTGTTTTAAGGCAATTCAAACTGATGTCTATTGAAAGTAGAGCTAGTGGCTGTTCCTGCTTTAAGATAGGTCATAATGTAAAGACAAACAGGGCATTTGAAAAGTAGTTTAAACCATCGGTTTGGGTTTGAGACTATAGCACGTGAAAGTGTTATACTGAAGTTTTTACTATAATATATAAAAGCTTTACACTGTTTATAGTTCAAACCAATGGTTTGAACTACTCTTAAAAAAAGTAGTTACGCACATGATTTTATGGTTAAGTGTTGGTTGTTACAACATAAAACAAACAATATAATGCAACACTATTATCATTGTCATTTTTAATATTCTACAAATAAAATTAAAGAAAAAAATTAGGTGGGGTGACCACGTACCCTCAGACAGCTCCACCTCTAGCGATAGCATATAGCCTTGTCTAGCAAAGATTGGTTTATATGGAGATTTGTACTTAAGTATTGTCATCGGCTAAGACCTTTTGCCTGTTCATTGTGAGATGAAAATGTTCTCTGGCAAATTAACAATACCTACTAATTTCTTACTTTATTGCAGCATTTTTGTTACAATTCGAGTCATAGATAGAGTTTGATAACAAGTTGATGATTTCAAAACAGAAATAAGGGGACAAATATAAAATGGGATGCAGAGTATTGAACAATAAAGCCCATTGAATTTAAGAAGTTCCCAATTTGGACTATGGTGCTCGGCTTGATAAAATGCTAGTTTTTTTTTTACAATTATTTTATTCATGAAGTCCAAATTATCGTTAAGCAGACATTCACCTTGTCAGTTGTCACCATTGTGACTTGGAAGTTGGAAATGCAGAGATCACTTTCCAAAAAGTCACCAACTAGACACATATTGGGTATCACAATGCAAAAACAATAATGAAAAAAGTGGCAGCACTGAGGATTATTATCTTGCAATTTTTTAGTGTGTTTAGCCTTCTCAGTTTTAACTAAAACTTTAGGTTGTTATAGCGTTAAGATTTTACATGCTTCGGTGTTAAGAAAAAAATGTAAACGTTTTACTTGTTAGTGTTTTAAACCAAATTGATTCAAATCATGTTTCCTAAACACTCTATGTATTTAGGTTTTGCTTGAAAGTTGGCTCCATCTTTAATTTCATATTATCATCTTTGTGTGTAACTAAGCAAGACTCGGAAGTAGGAGCCTCGAATGATCGGGTTGTTTGGAAGAACGGTTTTAACCATCAGTTACAACTGTGAACAGTAAAAACCTCTTACATACTACAGTAAAGACTACAATAAAAACCCTTACATGTTCCTGTTCTCAAATAAAAAATGTTGGTTATAACTGTTTTTTTAAACGGCCTAGATGTCTTGACTCCTGTGGCTTAATATGAGTTGCATGAACGACCTGTTATAGTCACCAAGTCAATCAAATCTAAATAACGTTTTAGTTTTTCTTCTTAAACAGTGTTATGAAGACCATTAGGACAGCAATGTTTTTAAAGGCTTTTAAGGTTTTATAGCTGAAAGACTAATAGATAGAATTTACAATAATTTCGATTATGTTGACATATATGGGCATGTCATGCATTATTGTTTGATCTGTAAGGTGCATGCACAATATTCCATGTCTCCATGAGTACGTCATATTCTACTATCAATGGTCCAATTGGGCCAGCATGACCGGATTCTTTAAGCACAATTGTAGCTTAATTTCTTAACTTTATTCAACTTAATCGAAAATAATACACATATATATTTAATTTTTTATTTTTGGTATTTAACACATTTTATGTTTTCTGTTCTATTTAACATCGATTTAAAAAAAAAAAAAACCAATGTTAAAAACACCATTCGAAAGCAGAGTAAGTGGTAACCAACGCTGAAACTATAAAACACCATTCTGAAAGACCAACATCAAGATTACAGGGACTACAACATTTTTAGATTAAAAGAAAAATCCACGTATGCATATATTATATGTACACACGACAACTTCTACACATTTAGCACAATTATTGTTGATTGATTTATTAAAGATTAATTTATAGTCTAGTTAATTAAACAGCAACATACGTACACTATATAGTCTAGTATTATGTAGCTCCTAGTTGTAAGCAATATGGGCATCAATCTTCACCTGGCTTTGGCATGACAAAAGGCTTTTTTTTTTCCCAAGAACCAAACAGAAAAAAATAATAATAATAACCAATAAGCAAACAATTTCAGCCTTGACTTGATGCGTAACTGTTGACTAGAGCCAAGGAATTGCTCGTCAAACGACAAACGTTCTTCTCATGTCTAAGAACAGTGTTCTTAACATCTTCATTAATATTCATGCCATCATCATTATTAATCCCTTCGAATCCATCCATGCACGTCACACCATTTGTCAAAGCAGCGCTAGTCCAGGTGAGTATATTACTGATTCCAAACGCGAATTCGATGTCGTTTCTCAGCCGCCGCATTTCTTTCATCGATCTTCGGAGCTCGTACGACGAGTCGTCGACGAGATCCATGCAGTCACTCAGAGCCGCCGATTCCGCGGGGTTCAGGCCCTGCGTTTTGGATAGTTTGTTGAGTACAAGCGATGTCGTTTTGGTGGCTGCAAGGGTCACGTTGAGAGCGGTGTGGGCTAGAACTTTGGGACTTGTTTTGATTTTGGAAGCGAAGACGGAGAGGGATTTGTAGCACAACTTCGGATATGTTGTGACATTGCATGATGTTTTTATGTAATTGACGTAGGTTTTGTTAGGGCTGATTAATGTTGGTGTGGCAGAAGAAAGTTGGAGAATAAGAAGAAGAGCTACAAGAACATGTAGAAAGCCAGAAACTTTTAACATGTCCATATTTGATGATTAGAAAGCCAGAAACTTTTTTTTTTTTTTTTTGGATTTCTTTTGGGGATATGATTTGGGAAAACTTGGAAGAAGGATTGCTATTTTATAGAAAGAGATTCTGGTTCCCTATTCCCACGTTTTGGGACCCAAGAAAAAAAGGGGTGGCTTTATAAGTAGAATGATATTTTTCATGCATCAAGTAAAAACGTGTAAATTGTATTGTTACACCTCAAACTATTCATTTTTTATATAACACACCTCAAACAATTAATCTTAGCAAAATACACATTGAATTTTGAAATCAGCAATTGATAAGATCTAATGGCTCACAAGTGTTAAAAAGAATGGACAATTTTGGTCATGAAATACACTTGCGAGTTTTCTTACAAATAGAGCTCATCATTTTAAGGAAAACAAATTAAAGCTCAACATGTGAAAACAAATATTTAACAGAAATTAAAAATAACTATTGTTAATAATTTCAAAGTTCAAGATGTGTTGTGTTAAGATTAAAAATTTATTATGCATAATGCAAAAAGTGAATAATTCAATATGCATCAATACAATTTTCTCAGTAAAAACTACATGGAGAATTTTATGGAGTAAAAAACAAATCACAGGTTGCATATATATATTTCTTAACCACCAAATTTTCTATAAGTTTTTTATTTTTTTATGTAATTAGAAGAAAAATACTATGTAACCCTATTCGTACTCAAAATCTACTCTTCTTAAGCTGACAAGTAGTTGTTAGCCCCGATTTTTTTTTAAAGAGTGGAAAAGAATTATTTTAGCTTGTCACAAGTTTGACACATTAGAGTGGGCTGCCCTATGGGGATCGTAAATACCTTCTTTTACAAAAATTGTAGGAAATGTAAATACCTTCTTTTACAAAAATTGTAAGAAATGTCACATTTTCAAAGTTAATTATAGTAAATAACAGATTTTGAAAATATTTATAGTAATTATCAAATTTATGGTGTAAATAATTTATTTACCCATTTGTTTAGAGTGTAAATAATTCTTATATACGCAATAAATGGATTTATAGTGCAAATAATACGTTTATTCCTTGTTTAGAATATAAATATTTCTTATTTATATAGTGAATAAATTATTTATATTATAAATGGGCTATTTATTATAAATATTTTCAAAACCTGATATTTACTTCAAAAATTTGACATTTCCCTTAATCTCTCGTAGTTTTGGTAGGGTTTTGTCTCGTAGTTCTCGTAGGGTATTGTTTCATGTCCTATGTATATGCCAAAGAACTCTCAAAGTTACCATATTTCGTTCAAATGAAGTGAAAATAACATGGCCCAAATATAAGCAGAGGAAAATTTTAAAATTACTTGTGTAGGTGACTCAAAATTTTGAACGTTCAAAGTCTTATGTCGTTAAAAATATTTAGGCAAGGTCATATATCATAAATATTTATGATCTTTCCTTTTATTCGAAAAAATAATAATGATCTTTCATTGTATAGATATATGCGATTGCTACTATTAATTAGAGCATATAATGAACATTGAGCACGAAATTTATGGTGGCGTGAAGGGGACTTTCAAATTAATTATCTGATTAGTCAAACTTCCTCGCAAAATTTAGATTGCTATTAGGCGTAATGATAATCCAACCTTGGCAATCAAACCAATGGGCAACTTGCTTAATTATTGCTTTATGTGAAATATTGAATATTTATTGGTTCTCCAATCTTTTTCTCATTAACGAGGAAACTAGTGCAATACGACAAGCAAACGATATCAATGCTAATTCTATGAAATGATGGTTCAAGCTTGCTTTCTTCTGCACAGAAAAAAAATGTCAGATATATACAAAGGCTAGCTGTAACTTCTGAGAGAAGAATTTTTTTTTAAACTGCATCATCTGTCATATCTTGATAAATTTAATCTCATAAAAGAAAGAAAAAATAGGAAAACTTTTTCTCTAATGGGTCTCCATCAATGGTGTATATTTTTAAGCCGTTAAATTTAAGTAAATTTTTTTTAAATTTAATAGTTGAAAAATAAATACTTATTGATAGGTTATTTTTTAATATACGGAAAAAATTGTCAAAAGAAAAAGGAAAAAATGTGGCATTTTATGCTTACTTGATAACGTGCATGAGAACATCGACTTGACCTCCAAATGTGAACTAAGACACTTGGTAGACACAAATATCAACGTGAAGTTCATGTCCAAAGTCCCACCTGACTAAGCTTAAGTTGATAGGACAAAAAGTTTAAACAAATCTGCTGAGCCGTACAACAGAATTCACAAAGGGACAACTTTATAGATATGGGATTTCTTGCACTAATAAAGCAGTATTATTAATGTCATATACAATGATGGTTTTAGACTCTCCACTTTAAAGGGCCAAGGCATCAGATAAAGAGGGCTTTTTCATTCGGCTCTCCTTTTTCTTTTTCTTTTTCTTTTTCTCGGATGGTTTAGCAGCAATACGGCCGAGAGTCAGGACTTGAGAGTGGCTTACATAACTCCATGTGGCCTCTCTTTAGGTCCTGTCTTATTTCTATCAACTTCTTATTTTCTTTTTTAGCCAAAAAAAAAAAAAAAAACTTTCTTTTCTTTTCATGGCAGTTGAGCTTCACGTGGCCACAGATCAGTGATATTACTTTGTGCCTGCCTCGATTTTTTCAGCTTTCATGAAACACGTGCTAAGTGCTTGCTTTCCCACTTGCCTTTTTCCTTTGTTAGAATCTCGAGTTTAACACTGTGTTTTCAAGCATATTAGGGTGTTATAGTTATAGTTGTTAAATAATATAAAGTTTTTTTTTAAGGTATTATTGTAAAAATAAAAAGTTAATATAATATAAAATTTTTATATATTATCATATTTTAAACCATAATTATAGTTTTAACCATACTTTTTAAATAATAAAGTATATATAATAAGACCTAGTAATTTGAGTCATGACCAACAATCTGACTCAAAATCCGCAAAAAATTATTATTAATGAGTTTAGTTCATAATAAGACGACATAAAAGACAATTAATAGATAAGTTGTATTTAGATTGATTTATCTAATACGAAGATCCAAATCGACAAGCTGTGTAATCTACAATCTAATTATATTTTTTTAGTAAAAAAAATAGAAGTTTATACGAGCTATCAAATCAAATTATATAAATTTTAAATTTAGTGATTTTTAGTTTAAAGATAAGTTGAAAAATAAACATGTTAACCGTGATAAACATATAGGTTATATTTGTGTCAATTATATTTAACATTACCGAGTTAAATGTGGTATGTGGGCCAGTTCTGTCAACTATTGACATTAAGTTTAATAAATAGGTCGTATCAAGTTGATATCTTAGAGTAATTAAACCAGGTGGTATATCATTTTTTAATTATTATTATTATGATCTACTATTTTTTTTTCTTTTATTTTTTTGACTTATATTATTTCTCTTAGGCTAACATACCCATAAATAACACATATTTATCTAACTTTAACTTAAAATATATCTTTATTATATTTTTTAAAAGTAATATGTTTTTAAATTTTTTATAGAAATAATAAAATTGAAAAATAATACCACGTATGTGGTATTTCTCAAATTGATTTATCCTATATTTTATGACAAGATTGATAAACGGATTGACATCAATATGATTCGTTGGCACAACTAATTATCACCAGTTCTATGAAACGGTTCGAGGTGAGAGAAATTTTTTTAAGCAAAAAAGGAAAAAAAAAAAAACACGATAGACATAAAAGTATTTCATAAAAAGATTTAAGGGAATACGATACGATTAAAGTATTTTATAAAGAGATCGAAGGGAATAAAATACAATCTGATCGAAGTGAAAAC
Source organism: Artocarpus hirsutus (assembly GCA_946598075.1). Lineage (NCBI taxonomy): Eukaryota > Viridiplantae > Streptophyta > Magnoliopsida > Rosales > Moraceae > Artocarpus > Artocarpus hirsutus. Next base: position 8,037 of record CAMOHE010041734.1, read on the forward strand.
ATCTAATTAATATTCCGAGGAAAAGCACGTTTTTCTCTTGATCGTGACTCTAGGAGAAATTTTTTGAAACTTTGCTATAGTTATTTCCACGCTCATTTTTTGCCATGTTATTATAATGACAAACTTTATTACATATCCCAAAAATCATATTTCTACCGCCTATGGTCTGAAAAAAAAAAAGGATGTTACCTTTTTATACCATCTATTTATTCACAAATTATATTTTTGGTTTTTTCTGTTTTCGAATGTTTAACTTCATACTAAAACAAAGTTTCAAAAAAAAAATTGACAAGAAAGCAAGAACCGAGACACAAAAAAAAAAAAAAAAAGATTCTTGAGAATAGAAACACAAAAACAAAAAAGATTCTTGAGAATATTGTAGAAATTTTTAAGGTAGTTTAAAGTTTTTTTTTAAGCTTTTAAAGTTTTTTTTTATTATTTTCTATTTGAAGCTATTTAGGGAAATTTTTATATTAAAATTAAGGTTAACTAGAAAAAAAGTATAAACATATGTATTTAATATCATCCAAAGTATGTATCGATGAGATTAAAAACCAAAGTTATAGTGTTGAAATAAATCTAAACTTATGATATACAGGAGATAAATAAAAAAAGGTAGGATTTTGTTTTTTACCCATTATATTTGTATTAGTAACTGTTTGTTTTGCATATCTCTTTTATTATAATGTGATTTTAATTTTTAGAGTTGTCGGCATATTTGTCTCCTAAACGTTTTGTATATTTATAATGTGGTCTTTTTAAACTTTTTTTGTGGTAATTGAGTCCCTAAACTTACCATAGAGTGGCAATTAAGTCCTAATCACACTCTTCTTTCAGTCTTAGGTTGGAAACAATCATTTGAAATACACGTGACCTATTAAGAAAACTTATATACCTCATTTAATTCTAATAAGAGTCATATATTCAAATATATGCCCAAAATTAGAAAAAAAGAAATCAATTATCCTTAATGATATTTTTAACATTTTTGCTGTTTTCTATTTATATTTTAATTATTATAATGCTTAAAATTACATCCATTACTTTTTAAACGGGTCATGTGTGCCTCACGGGATCGTTTTTCATCTTAATTTTAAAAAACGTTAACAATTAAAGAGTTAATTGTTACATTTAGTTAAGTTTGAGAACTCAATTGCCACATTTAATAAAGTTTAGAGACTCAATTGTTATAAAAAAAATTAAAGACTATATTGTAAAAATCTTAAAAATTTAAAAAGATAAATGTACCAAAAACCTTAATTTTTAATGTCACAAATGTACACTATCATTACAAGGGCTCTACTGTAAGACCCATAAAAAAAGCTTTAAGAAGATAAGCCTCTGAATAAATTATTTGAGTCTTTTTATGGTGCCATTACTACGGTCAGATTTGGTGGTCTGCAGGTAGAGGCAGTCCTAAAGTTGGACAAACATAAGTGATCACAACTATATAAAAATCAAATATTAGGAAACAACTTTTTTTTCCCCTTAAATTAAACAACTTTTTAAATAATTTTCCCGGGGAATGCGGACTAATTGTCGCCTGGTTATGCTTAATTTGGCCCACAGATTAGGTATCTGTCTGTATAAATATAATAAAGTTTTCAACAAAGATTACTCGAGTATAAAATAGTTTGAAACGTCAGAATACTAGTGTTAAAAAAAAAAAAAAAAAAGAGTGGATGAAACTAGACAGTGAAACAAATACTCAATGAAACAAAAAAAATCAAGACAGAAACAAGCAGAAGCTAATCTTCTTTAACGGGGAAAAAAAAAAACCCATATAATTATGTCACAGGTTGATAGTTTTAAGGAATTTCTCAACAAACTTGGCTTTATTCATATATATATATATATGTGTGTGTGTGTTTGTATACATGCATATAGTCATTTATATTAAACCCGGAAGATGGAAGAAGCCATGTCATTCATATTTTTACTTTTCTATTCATGTTTTTCCTGACTCTGGAAACCAAGAAGAAAACAAGAAGAAAACAAAGTTTGGAAAACTTGATAAAGTAAACAACACAGTCAAGCAGGCAAAATCATGTTTAATTGGTTTGATTTATCTGAGCAGGTAATAGACCAACTAAGGACTTGGTCTTCCTTAAACAAAGAATCTTCATTCCACAATTAAGAACAGTTAATTATAAGAAAAGGCACTAGCTAATCAAAGTCCAAATATAACACACAAAACAAAACTTGGGTACAAAAAGCTTACTTTCAAGGCTTGCTTATTTTACATGTTCACATCAGAGACAAAACCAGAAGCCAGATCGCATATATAGTCATACATATGACATATCAAGTCAGATATTACACCAAACTAACACTTAAAAAGTATCATATACTGAATCTAATCAAGGCTGTTCATGAGAATTAGGCCTGTGTTTGGAAGCGAAGCGGTTAACCAAAGCAAGAGCATTACTAGTAACATGAGCAACATTAACCACCCTTCTCCGTATAGCAGCCTTAACATTCCCATCCATGGAATGCCCAGAAAACCCATCAAGACAAGTGTTCTCGTCTGTGAGAGCAGCACTAACCCAAGTCTGGACATTGCTCATGTGCCACACAAAGTCCTGCCCGACTCGCCCGAGCTCCCGAACTGACTGGCTAAGCCTGTCTATGGTGTCCCCCATGTTCTCTGTGCAGTCCTTCACGGCTTGGTACTCCCTTGGCTTGATCCCCCTGACCCTGCTCATCTTTGACACAAACTTTGATGCCGATCTTGCGCTCGAGAGGCTCACAGCTAGGGCCATCTGAGCGAGTTGTCGCTCGCTGTGTCGGATCTGCTTAGCGAAGGCTGCGAGGGACTGGACGCAGAGGGCAGGGTAGGTTGTGGCCTTGCATGATGCTCTGATGAAATCTGTGGGGGATGACTTTGAGTGCAATGATTTGGGAATTGAATTGGTGGAGGTTGCCATGCTGAAGACTAGCAGGGTTGAGAGAAGGAATAGTAAGAGGCCACGTCTTGCCATTTCTGCTACGGAGGGATCTGGTATGGATACAGGGTATAGTAGTAATCAAGTATGAAATGAAAGTGTATGTGGAAGTTTCTATACCTATATATATTATGCTAATTCTTTTTGGTGGGCCCTTGAATTTCCACTGTAGATGTGAGAGATTTGGGATGGAATGACACATGATTCCGTTTCTCGATTAGCAAAACTAAAATGAACGTGTGATATAATTTTGACGCGATCTAATAGTTAAAAACTACGTCTTATCGATACAGTTTCTTTTGTAACACATCATACAATTGTTCTCCTACCAAAAAGTAGGAAGTGTGAGAGTAAAGATTTTACTTTCTCATCTGAGATCTTTTCCAGCACATGTAGTAATTATAACAGAGACATACGGCTTACTAAGGGGGCCTAACTCCTTTTAATTCAAATGCTGCTCAAAGGGTTATAATAAGTGCAACGAATATTATTGTTTCAGGTAATAAATGTATATTTATAGCAAGTTGTTCTGCAAATTAAAGGAGGAGACGTTAAGGACAAAAGAATTTGTTGTTTCACAGCTAGGAAAACCAAGATAGTTCTTACTGCTCTGCAAGTATAAATATGGGTACCAAAAAGTAGCCTACCAGTATATAATTATTTTTCAACGTTTAGACATGCAGAAAATGATGATTTTGATCAATTTAATAGTTTAAAAACATATACTACCAGCAGATATACCGGTAGAAAAGGATCCTAAAAATAGACCAGATCAAGGAGGAATTTAACGAGGGCGACGGTCCCCCTTTGGTACTAATCCTTGTGGGAAGGTTCTGGACACTTTCTCACGTGGCAATGTATATCCCTTGATAAAATAACCCAGAAACTTACACAAACTAAGACAAAAGTGAAGTAGCCACAATTACACGTACTCCCCAGTAGATAAGGACGCAAGAATGTGTAACAAAGAAAAATAATGACACGACTCTCCAAAAATCCAATTTTTTAGAAAGCTTTTGTGGCAACAAATTTTATTCCCTTTAGTTTCAACGTAAAAGAAAAAGGTACAAACCATCCAGGACATGGCTTTAACTTACAATCTATAGTTAGGTTGGCCCACTCCAATACCTCTCAAGATCAGGCGTGATGGGCTTACACCCATTTTTTTTTTCCTTTGCTTGCCCATAACTCACTTCTGGAATTCCAAGCAAGATTTCTCCTTTTGCTTTTCCTATATCTTCAAAGTCGATTTGATGTAGCTCACACAAAGTTCCTTTTACATTAAACGCTGATGTGAACTTTCCAAAGCTCAAGCTTCTTGTCTACCAGCACATGAGCAGTTTTCAACAGCTGCTCATCATAGACTAGTCAGCCCACATATTTTACAAGAAAAAGAAGCTTAGTGCAATATATTGTATTTATTAAACTTAGTGTTATTTCAGTGGTTTCCAAATCAGTGACCGTATTCTACTTGGAGTATAACCTAACCATAAAATGAGTGGATTTTTTTTGTTAAGCATAAAATAAATCGTTCCATTCCATACAGCGTCAATTTTGAAAAACACATCCAATAATAAATATTTGTAATTTAAATGAGGTATCTATTAGCCTTAGGTAGTGTTCAGAATAAAAAACCTGTCCCTCTGCATATTTCGAATCATCATCCATCGATCATATTAGTAAAAAAACGATTTCAATTATCACAATTACCTGAGGTGAGATATACAAACTAAAAACTTTTCTACTGTGATCAAGGAAAATATGATCGTAATACATGTATTTTCAAAATTCAAAGCATGTTTCCCTCCAAAAAAAAAATTAAAACATGTTTATGACATAACAATTGGTCACTGCATGTGTCAAAAACACAAACTAGTGAATTGGCAAAGCAGTAATATATCACGTGCGCCAAAGTGACTTGAAAGATAATATGCATCACCTGAGAACTAGACTGTAATGTACTTCAGCATAGCTCCACGAAGCTTTTCCATAAATTCAGCTGCTTGTTTCTGCAAGTTGGATTTATGTCAGCGTAAATTTTATAACGAAGAAAAGGTCCGGATAACATGTAGGAAAGCTGAAACTAAAAGTGTCCTTAAATCATGAGAGAACTAGCAGTAAGCTTCAAATAGTTTTCCTCTTATGCATCCTAGATTGCTTCAAGGAAGTGAACCGAAACCCAGGATTCTATTTAATGTTTTAACTAAAACAAGACATATAAAGGCACACAGCCCCATAAAAAAAAAAAAAAAAAAAAGACATATACAGAAATTTTGCATGTCCAAGTGAAGTTAGACCAGGACAAAACTAAGGTTACTACGATGCCAGAACTAGAAGCTGAATTTCACTCCCTAGTAAAAAGAAAGGACTACCGCACAATCCCCCTAAATTTTCTTCCTTCCTTTCTTTCATTTTCTTTTTTTAGCCGTAACATTTGTAAGATTCTAACAACCCAACCGTTGTTTCACAGAAATACTGAATAAGAAGAAAGGGTGAATGTCATAAGTTTTGAAACATACCGCGCGTTGTCTACGCTCCGAAGTAAAAGTTATTTTCACGTGCACTACTCACCAAGATGATTATGAACTTAAAGAGGCTTTTGAAATGGATCTTACCTGGTTGCCTCTATGTGCATTTGCTATGTTTTCATCAAGAAGGGTCAACAAGGATCTATTAAGTTCATTCTTCTCGACCATCTCCAGTAACTGCATTATCAGGATAAAGCAGCCTCAGATAAGAAGGAAAAAGAAAATGTTAAAAGAGTTTAATTTGATGTCTCGAGAAGTGAAAAGAGAGCTCATACGGTTTCTTTCACGTTCTTTGATGTCAAAATTTTTGTTAGACGCTCTTTCGTTTTTACGAGTTCGGTTTGCATCTTATCATACGCTTCTGGAGAAGAGTGTTGTGGCATTTCAGCAAACAGGTGAGAAATCACTCCAAAAAGAAAGACACTAAATATCACATACGGTGATTTTTCGACTGGTTTTTCAGTTACGAGTTAGAATTTCCAAGTAAAGATACGTAGCTTCCTCTGTAAAAAAGGACCCAAAGTTTACATGCGAATATTTTAATTGGTGATTCATAGGATTGCTCAAAAGGACAAAGGTTTTTAGGGTCGTAACAAACCTGTCCCTTCCTGAAGGGCTTTCTGCACCGCTTCCAGCTCGATTAATCTGTCTTCCATTGCCTAAGAAAAACATCAAAACATGTTCACATTGGTAATCTTCTGATCAAGCCGTCCGACACATGATCTAACTCATATATACAATTTCGACAAAAAACCTCAGTTTTAGAGACCGCGAACCGAAGCTGACCCAGCTCAACTTTCAGGTGTGAAAAAAATTCCTGATCCAACCTGCGGTCACCAAATCTTCTCTCAGCATTATTACTAGGTGTCTTAGGTGGAGGTTTGTGAGCAAGGTCAGAAAGATTTATAACTTATAACATCCATTAACATAGAGGAAATGGCTATAGACAATAGAATAAAGTAAAAACTGTAAAAACAGAAAACAAAATTGGTTGTTTTCCAATTAAAAACAGAGTGCAAGTCACACTGCACAAATTAACCAGGCAATAATGCATCCTATTGGGAATCACACACTTGAAAATCTGAACTTCATTTCTTCGACTTATGCTTTTCCCATAAAAAGTTCACGAAATTTTTAAACTTCACGTTCTCCTCTAGAATTAGGCAGAAATGAATTATAACATCCTTCAAGAGCGGAAATAACTACGTAATTAAGTAAATCACAACAAAATCTATAATTTTCAGCTCAAAAATGGGATATATTTAGGCAATAATGCATCATAACAAGAACCAAATAAGTAAAAATCTGAACTTTTTTCCTTTATGATTTGAGCTATTCCTCATCAATAGAAGATTTTAAAACTTGACATTCTCTTCCATACATGTACTCAGAAATGAAGTAAGGCACTGACCTTGGCCTTAACCTTGCAATCTCGAACTCAATCTCCTGAGCTTCAGTGTCCAGAAAGTACTCAATAAGCTCCGCCGGAGTATCAGGAGCAATCCGAGACTTAAATTCACCAAAAAAAAAAAAAAAATCGCAGCAGCCAAACAGGCGTTACGAAATTCGCGTTCACAGCATCCAAAAATTCTAACGAAAACTTAAAAAAAAAAAATCCAAATTCCTCAAGAATTTACTTGACGAAGAGCTTGACGACGCGCTTTCTCTTCGCGGACGTGTTGTTCGAAAGCCTCCCGAGCCTCGGCGTCCCTCTCGAGGCGTCTCTTAAACTCGTTCCGAGCGATGTGGCCGGTCTGCGGCGGACCAAACAGGCCTTCCGGATCCTTCCTTTGAAGAAACAACGCAATTCAGAAGAAATTTTCCAAATTGGATGCAGAAAAAGTCAAAGCCATGGAATTTCAGAGCAATACCCATCCGATGCACGAAATTCTGGTTGGCCGGAGATGGCAAGGCTTCGGATATGTACGGACGACAGGGATACTGGAAGCAAGGCCGAAAGAAAGAGCGGCCATGGCTGGCGAGACCGAGAGCTTGAACTTTGAACTGAAGGTATCAGTCTCACCAAGTATGTTTTGGTTTTTCCATGGTGGGTTTATCATGTTATTTATCCAATTTGCGTGGCAGGAAAAGTAAATCACTGTTGTTTCGTGGCGGGAAATTAACGGTATCAGTTACTAGTTAACTTTTTAACCAAACTAAATTTTTATGTTATAAATTGTAAAACTTTATATATATATATATATATAAAAGCCACAAATTTTGGCCTCCATTTATTTCGGCCCCCCTTTTTAATGTTTGATTTACCTTTTTTCTCTCCTCTCACACACTCTCTCTGATTCTCTCTCTCATCTCACTTGATTGTTTCTCTCTATCTTTCCTCTCATTTTCTCTCTGATTCTTTCTCTCTCTCTCTTTGTCTTCATCTCTCGTCTCTCTCTACTCCATTAGCCGCCAGAGATCGCGATGGAGATCTTGTCTTCCACTACATGATCTTTAACGACGACGACGATGACAAGTGAGAGAAGCAAAGCTGCAAATATCTCACCAGAGCGGCGGCCATAAGTGATGCATTCTTCTTCGATCTTGGCGGAGCTCAACCGCTGAGAATGGATCTAGTTTGTTCTTCTTTGTTCTCCTTCGGTCTCAGCAATGTTGCAACAACCAGTTAAACCGTCGGTGAGATTCGGTCTTCTCTGTGCAATAGAGGACGGTGAGTGGTTGGGTCGCTCTCCCGTAATCGTCGTCGTCCAAATCTGTGTGGCCAGATCTCTTGTTGTTGTTGTTGTGTTTAGTTTTTTTTTTTCTCAGTCTTTTTTGGCTGTTGGAGACATTGTCAGTACCTGTGATTTTTTACAATGTCGTTGGTAAACTAGAGATGAGGCAGCAGCGGCGAGGAGAGAGAGGAAGAAAGGGACAGAGAGAAAGAAAGGGGAAAAAGAAAGTCCCCTTGGGACACACAACGTATCTCAGAGGTGGGATATCAAGGTGGGAAACGCTCCATATATTTGTGGCATAAGAACTTTTCATATTATGGCATAAATAAAAACATGAGCTAATACGGTTCGACCAGCGAAGCAAAGTCACCATCAATGTCAAGCCAATCTCGCTAACAGGATTGTACTAGCAGACTAGACTTGCCATCGAGCTCTGGCAAGCGAGTTGGACAGGTTGTCAAGGTTAAGACACAGGTCGAACACACTATTGGGGTTGGGTTGGTAGTTCAAAATCATTGCCGGTATCTCACCATCATACCAAAATAACAATCGAAGTCAAGGTTGACTCATCATCGAAATTGTGTTAATAGGCTGGGTTCTAGGATCGGGGTCGATGTGAAGTTTTAGGAACGAGGTCGGGGTTGGGTTTTGGGAGTGAGGATCAAGATCGGATTTTGGGTTTGGGTTTGGGGTCGGGGTCAGGGTCGAGATCGAGATTGAGATCGGGGTTGGGGTTGGGGTTGAGTTCAGAGACCAGAGTTGGATTTCAAGGCTAGGGCCAAGGCTAGGGTTGGATTTTGAGACCAAGGCCGGGCTTGACTTTTTGGAGTTAAAGTAACAACCACGTAGTCAGAGTCGTTACAAAATGCAGCATCAATTTTTTGCTTTTTTATATTAGTGCTGAGAGCTTTACACTATTTATTAGTTAGAACTAATTGGTTCTAGCTAAGAGCCAATCTTCATATTAGCGTTCCTTTTATTAGAATAAGGCATATGTTTTTCCTCTTAAGCATGAAACTGGTTTTCATAGGGTTGAAACACTTTATATCCTGGGGTGACAATCGCGTCATTGTGTTATTTTTATCACTTTATTGTTGAACTAACATCCCTCCGTGCATGAAAATGAATTATTTGAAAAGATTACTTGTTGTAATATCCTCGTCACAATTACCTAATGAAGGAACATATATATTTTTGTTTTTTTATATTAGTGTTGAGAGCTTTACACTGTTTATTAGTTAGAACTAATTGTTTCTAACTTAGAACTAATTAGTTTTAACTAAGAGCTAATCTCCATATTAGTGTTCCTTTTATTAGAATAAGGCATATGTTTTTTCTCTTAAGCATGAAACCGGTTTTTGTAGGGTTGAAACAATTTATTTTGAGCTAACATCCCTCCTTACATGAAAACGTACTATTTGAAAAGATTCCTTGTTGTAATATCCTCGTTACAACTTGAAGACTACGTCTTCTACTATTACTCTGTTGATCCTGTATATAAATTTCTAGACTACAAAAACCGGGAGAGAGAAAAATCACTTATTTCATGCAACCAATTACCTAATTTCTATTGGGAAATTTATCTTTGTATACCCTAGATTTTAGGTTAATTTAAAATCTATACATTAGGTTTATAATCTTATCAAATTTATATCTTCATATTAAATTTAATATAATGGCCAAATTATCCTCAAGTATAAAAGATAAAAAATAAATCTTTCAAAAAATGAGAATAAAACAAAAACAAAAACACATAAAAGAACTATTTTTAGGGTATTTTATACATATTTAAGTCAAAAACCTCAGTATAAAGTTCTTTTAAGCTCTCAAAGTTCTCTTGTTTTAGAATTGGAGGCTATTTTGATTAGATGAATTAGGTTAAAATTAAAGATTGATTTGAAAAATGTATAAATTTGTATATTAAATTTAATATAAAAATATATATTTAATAAGATCAAAAATTAATAATATTTAAATAAACCTAAAATAGATGGTATGGAATAAAAAGATAAACAACCCTATTCTAAGAATGTTATTGCAAAGAAGAATCCGAAACTGGACATGGAAGAATCTCTGCTGATCTCTTCGATTGGCTTTTTTTCTGAGCCAATTATTGAAAATAATTCTTTAAATGTGTTCGTCATTCCAGCTGCCAAGCCAGTGGTGATGTTGGCAAAGGTTTGCACATACATACATACAGACATACATACATATATAGATATATATATATATATATTTATATATGTATGTATTCTATGTGTCTTAAAGCAACTAGTCCTTTCTTCCCTTTTTGCCCTTAACTTTGTGTTTTTGCCAAGGCCTATTTGGCTGTTTGTGAACGTTTTGTCCGACACTTTTCCTTCATACTTTGACACGTGTTGCTTCAGTGGTATGCATGTGTGCGCATGGCCATAACTAATCAAAATTTTTACTCATTAACATTAGTTTTCTCCTTTCTAACCCTTGTTTGCCTAGCTAATTTCCACGTAAAAGCTTGACAACTAAGGTCGGTGACTATGATACATTGAACAGATCAACGAGATGTGTAATAACAAGTTTTGAGACAGAACTAACATAGTTAAGTCCGACTAAAATATGGGATTTAATCGTGACAAGAAGGGTAAAAAAAAGAATGATTGCCTTGACCGTTCATATTATTGTCGATATTACTTTAAAAAAAGTTATTCAAGTTTGGTTGTCTTAACTTTTCCTTTATTTTCTTAAATCACATTCATAAATAAATGTGGTAGTCAAACTCAATATTTATCCTGATGATGTGTGCAAAGTATGTCTCTAAACACGGCCTACACCTTTTTTTTTTCCTTTCTATCCTATCCCTAATGATCTATGCAGTAATTTCCCTTATAAAAACGAAAAAAGATACTTGCCAATGTATATTTTGTTTTCTAGCTGTCACAATTGCAGAAAAAACAATGATTTTAATTATAGCTATTGGTTTCAAAATGTATATAATCAGTAGGAGTTCTCAATACATAGAAAAGTCCCCTAATCTGGTATCTTAAAGTTTGATTGTCTTTTACTAAATCTTTTTGGCACTGGTAAATTACACATTCGATTATATAGCAGAGATCAGCGCACAACTTGTCTTTTATTTATTTATATTTATCTACTTAATTTTTTTTATATGTCTCACTCTGACTTGGTCAAAGGATGCATCTTTAACTTTAACGTTATGCACTACTGCACTGTTTCCTTAGCACCAGGCAAATAAAAATAGCTCCAAAAAAAATATACAGAGTTTGTTTTAAGGGCTTTCCTCAATTGTTTGAATAATAAATCAGTCAGATTGATAAACTAACCGTATATATTATTTACGCATGTGTGCTGTATTTCATCATAATTAAGCACTAAACATGATCATCATTAAGCACTAGTCAACTTAAGTTTAAGTTGGGAAGTTCAACTTGGACATTTAGCAGCCTTGTTATGCGCCAACTAGGAAAGCATTAGTAATGAATTTTCAATAGTGAAGAATAAGTAAACCCCACCAATTATTTAGCATCAAATGTCCACTTATCAAGGCGCTATGAGACAAACTAATTAGGCAATGTGTTTATTTAGCTTATATAGTTTTATATATTCTTTGTTTAAATACAGGAGTTAATAAAAGCTAATTTGACCTCCTAAAATTCATAATACACCAAAAAGAAAACTTATAGAAAAGAATATAAGTTGTGTCATGCTCCGCATTAGTATTACTCTTAAAAATTAAGCTCAAACATGTTCTAGTAACATATTTTTGAACAGCATTATGAATATTAACAATAGACTTCAAAACATGATATATATACGTATGCACACACACACATATATATCAGGCTAAAAACAGATACTTGAGTAGTTATCTTTATAAGTGGCCAAAACTAGTACCACCTTTGTCGTATGTCTATGTATATTTGAATCTCGTGTGCATATAGACCTTTTTTATAGTCCTTATTCCTTCTAATGTGAAATCTCTCCAACGTAATATATAACATAAAATGTAATATGATCGTCATTTAGCATAATATCAATATTTGATTTAACATAATACCAAAATATTTATTTTGTGTTTGGCAACATGAATAAAGTTTCAACTCAAAGAATATAAAGCTCTTATATGCTACCGTGTACAACAAAAGTATTTTACAATGTAGAGCACTCATATATTACAGTATTTGAACTCATATTTTGAGTTCAAACTCATTTACTAAACATACTATTAGTCATTCAATAATTATATTATGTATCTTCAACACACATTGATGTTGAATTGACGTAACAATAAGAAATATATTAGCCACCCAAAGGCTTTATGCATAGCTTCAACATAAATATTACATTCAACGACTATTGTTTTTATTTCTATATATTTGTGATAGCCATTAATCCTTTGAGGAAAGAGGGCCAAGACAGGGCAACCTGTGCAGCTCACATCGCTTGGGGAAGGTTATAAGTGATGATTTATAAGCAAAAGACACTATCTTCTAATGGTATAAAGCCCTTTAGAAGTGCAAGATTAGGCCCAAAGTAGACAATGCCATACCAAATGGAAGTGCGAATTGTTATAGATGGTATCGAAGATATTACCAAGTTAGAAGTGTGGCAACAAAATCATTGGCCCAGAAAGATGGGGTGACTATGGCAGTCGTTTATTTCAAGTACGCCACACCTATATTATAGATGATCATGACGTTCAAAAACGGGTAATGTCCAACTGCTTTGCTGCTTTTTCTCAATGTAGCTCGTCGTTTGCCCTTTTGGCCCAGCTATTGCATACATTGACCTCGATGTTCCTAGTAGACTTAGTAGTAGTTCTTTTGGATTTTAATCGGTTCACGCTTTCACATTGTAAAAGATTTCACACTAGGCTCCCAATCATACTGATCGTAATCACGTTGTGTTGTATCTTGATTATGCATAGAATTACGTTATATGCAAAAGTCTTAAATTATGTGCCAGTCTCGTCACATAAAATCTATCTATTTGGGGTGTGATAATCTTATGTAAAATTTAATTGAATAAACTAATTCAGATGTGGCGCGTAAAACTTAATTTAATCAATGCAAATAATTTTGACATGAAAAATAATCGCCAATTAAACTTTTCACCATAAATTATTGATTAAATATAATAAGAAAACGCATTTTCCAGTTTTGGTTTCAATTTCGTGACAATTAAGAAACAAGCAAAAGTATTTGGTCCTCGTTCAGCCAAAAAAGGACAAATCATGCCTTTTAGAAAGTTGCTAATGATGATTATTTTCAAATCACGAATATTACTTTATGTTTGCAGAGATGGTTTTTAATTTTTGAAGAAATATAGAAACAAGAAATTGTGACATACTATATGTTCTTGAGAATATCAACCAAAAATAAATACGCACAAATATTTAAGAATAATAATATCGTATTTTTAAATATATAAATATTATGTTTACTTTGCTTCTGAAATCATTGCTTGATTATCGCTTAGTCCTTGGCTTCTTTTAAGTTTTATTGTATTTTTAAATTGAGACTTGAAACTTAACTAACCATTTTGGGGCGTAAAATAGGGCAGGAAATTCTACAAGTACTGCCAAAAATATGGCGTGAAATTTCAGTGTAAAACACAAAAGATGGGAATCCCATCAGGGGATCCAAGTCCTTGACAAATTAAATAAGATGTTTGGGAGGGTAGTTTAAACTCTATAGTTTCAACTATAAACAATATAAAACTTTCACATGCTAAAATATAAAATAAATATATATTTCAATGTGAAACTTTCACATGTTATAAGCAATTCAAACTATTTCAATTTAAACTCTTTTCCTAAACACCTTATATATATGTCATAATTTATCAATAAATAAACTAGATTAAGCAGTCAATTAATAATCTAGAGCAAAATTTGTAATATGCTTCTCTACTAAATGAAATCATACAGTTTTATTATTATGAAAATTGTTGTTTTCTTTGATCTAACAAGAAAAGCCATAGTTTGCCATGTATGGGACAGTCGTTTACTCTGTCATATAATTAGCTAACAACAACAACGTGAATGATGATATGATGATGATAAGATTAATGTACTTTAATAATTAAACCATACTTTAATAATAAAGCATGCTTTATTAAACTTTTTCAAATTGAATTAAACTGTTAGCAGAAAAAAAATGAGTAAAGCTAAATTGTGGAAGAAATTTTAAATGTTCCTATCAAAAAATACAAAAAATATACACGCAGGGTGCGTGCTTATCACTAGTACTAATATAAAACGTCTTAAATAATATGGTGTTAACATAACCTATTAAGCTAGCTTTCGGACCCAAATCTTTAGATAATTAACGCAAAGCAGATTTTGTGATCAACTGATCAAATAGCTCACATCCTTTTTGATACCCGACATATAACACATGTATCAAACTTATTATTTAAAGTATTTTCTAATTAACAATTAATGTAGACAACATGTTCACAAATATTTATAATCTATGCTCTATTACTCTTCTAAAAAATTATTACACGATCGTTATAATTAAATGTATAGAATAAGTTTGATTTTATATCCCAACAGTCAAACAATTTAGAAAACAAAGGGCCTCATAATGATCACACACACACATAAATATACCCTTTTTTTTCTTCTGGCTAAACAATTCATTCAAAATACGGCTGTAGATTAAATCAACTTTCCCTCCAATTAACGTTTAATTAAATCGGTAAATATCTTATCAATTAGGGCATAAACCATAACATAGGGTCATTATGTTTGTATAAATAGTATAACCAGGAAGTGCTTGAAACATATAACGATCTGAAGTACTTGAGAGAGAGAAAAAAAACCCAATTAGGGCAAGATGAAAACCCTTACAAAAATGAGTTTGCACAAGATGTACTCACCTTCCATCACGATGGAAGGCACGAGCATGAGGTCGGTAGAGGAGGCGGCAGAGACCCCCGCCTGCGCTCAAAGGCTGATGCCTTGCGGGGAGTACCTCAACTCCACCAACCGGCCGGAGTCGTGTTGTAGCGTCCTGAGAAAGGAGGGGGATGAATCATTTCCCTGCATATGCAACACAATCACCACCCCCTCTCTCCTCCAATACTTTCGCCTCAACCAAACTCAGGCTCTTCGCCTCCTCCGTGAATGTGGCACTCCTGTTGAACTCAGTGAATGCCAAGGTATATACACATAACTTAAATATATATATATATATATATATGTATGCATATGTATATGTGTGTGTTAATTAATAATGAATATTGTACTTGTTAATTTCTGAATTATTTTCGAAATATGATTTATATATGTAGTTCCAAAAAGAACGTATGTTCAATCTTCAATTCCTACAAAATTTGTTCTTATGGGACAATATTAATAATGTTCGCAAAACCCTTATATTTTATTTGACAATTAATCCATATTCATGCGTATATTTGACAGTATTAATTTAAGCGCATGGGCTAATTTTTAGTTTTGTTTTTTTCAAATTTTTGTTGATCTTCAACAGCCGCGTCTCCTGCATCTGATCCTCATAATCCACCCCCTGGTAATCAAACAAAACTTCTCTGTATAATAGATATGCGTTTTTTTTTTTCTTTTTTTGCTCTTAAATAGATGTACATATATTCCTACATCATAGTAGTCAATCGATAGAATATGTAAAGCTTAGTTTAAAAATTTTCACACTAAATAATTTAGATAAAAAAAAGTTTCTTAAGTTAATATTATTGATTTTTTTTTCTATAACAATGACCTGCACTTTGCCCCCAAAAAAAATGTCTTGCATGCTAAAATATAGATTTCTCGATAATATTCCTAGTTATTATTAAGAACTTACTTGGAAACATAAGATCGGACCAAAAATAATTTAAATTGAAAACATTATTGTAACAATTCAAATTTTATGAGATAAAATACTCTAAAGGTTTGAATTTATTAAAACTTTTTGGTTCAATTTTATGTGCCTAATTAGACTATTTATAATGTGACTACTTGATCAAGTTTCATAATTTCTCCTATCTCCAAAAGTTCCTTGATCTGCTCAAGTACTTTTATAACATAAATCAACAAGCAATGGAAATTATTACTTGGTAGGTCTAGAATATTGTAGAAATCCTTAATTCTTCTGAAAAATTGAAGTTTGTATTGAAGTTTGTTTACGTCACACCCTGAAACTCGGGGGTGGCATGGTGGGTTATATAAGTTAATTAATCAAATTTATTAAGTTAATTAAATTAAATTTTAATTAAAATCACCCATTTAAAGAATTTAGTTGGTTATGAAAAAGATAATAATTTAAAACCTTTTTAAATAGTTATGAAAAATAATAAAACAGATAAGAGAAAATAAAATAACAAAGAGAGAGAAACACGTGTTAGGTCTCACCGGGCCCACAACTTGTGCACAAACATGGTATCGACAATAATTAAAATTACAACTGCAGTTTAATATACGAAATGAAAAATTAAAATATTACATGCCTTGATTAGTCGATACAAATAACCTATTCTAAATCTTCTACTGCTCACGAGTCCGATTGATAGCCTCTCAATCGGTCCTAAGTTAAATTCCACCTAGAAAGGGAAAGAGTTTAAAACGAGAAAAATGTGAGAGAAAGGCTCAGTAGGACTAGGTTTTAAAAACATTTAATTGAATATAAAATTTAGGAATCAAAAAAGATATTTAGAAAAGAGAGTTGAATAAATAAATCCAAGTAAATCATTCTTACGAAAACATTTCATTGTTTGTCGAGAAAGGATATTATTATTTTTTCTTGGGCAAACCATAATTATCATTACCGTAGTGGCTTAGTTGAGTTCCAGGCCCTGCCCCCAAGGTCGCACTCTACACGACTCGATCTCTGAGTATGGCATCATGTCCATCTATGCATCTCTATAGTTATTAAAATCTCTTTTTATCAAGTATATTCATTTACGTTCATTATACAGTTCATTATGAATATCATCTCCTTCAATAGTTTATGTGATCAACTGATAAAAATATTTTTCAAACATTCATTGAAAACATTTTGAAAGAAATCATTTTTAGGCCAAAACTACTTAAAACCTAGGTACCAAAGAAAGGGGTAGAAGTCCTACCTCAATATCCAGCATCCCAACTCAACACCGCAGTCCCATTCCACTATACATTAGCTCCACAGAACCACAAACAACCTTAAATGTAAACTAAGTTTATCAATATCTAACTTAAGATATTCTACACTATTAAGCTATCTCATGGTATTTTAGTGTACCATTTATATCCGTTAAATCATACTATAAAGTTAAAATCTCAATCTAGGTGTTTAGAACAATGAAAACGAGTGAAAAACAGTCATTTTTTTCATGGAGCCTGGCCGGCCTGTCGAACTTCCTGGTCTAGCCTGTCGGCCTCCACAGTTCGACTTACCAGTCGCACAACGCCGGCCTATCGAACTTATCCAGGTTTGGCCTTTCGACCATGTGAGTCCAGCATGCCAAACTCATGACTTCGGCCTATCGATGCTCAACATTAGCCTACCAACTGGAAAAATTTAAAAATTTTTAGATTTGAGTTTTGGCTTCTTCGAGCTCAAATCTTCATTTTCAACCTGTTTTTCTTAATTCTCAGGTATACAAAACATTCATAAATGATAGATAAACATGCTAGAACACATTTAAACAACTTTAAACAACTTTTATATAGAAATTTTCAAAGAAATCCAAAAATGAGAAAAAAGGAGAAAAACTTGGTTTAATCCATTTTTCATCAAATCAAGATTAGATTCCAGATTATTTGAGTTTCACTAACTTAGATTCACGGTTTTTTAGTTCATAAAACTTGGATTTCAACATTCTAAGAGAATTTGTGAAGTTTGAGGAAAGTTTGAAAATTTAAAAATAAGTAAACTAATCTCGAATTAATGCTTGCAAGAAGTTTATAGAAGCTCAATCATGCTCCTAGAGCTCCAATCCAGCGGAAGATTGAAGCTTGAGCTCAGAATTTTGAATCAAAAGAGAAGGAAGAGAGAAAGAGAGAGGCAGTGAGAGAGAGAGATGAGAGAAAGTCTAAGAGTTAGAGAGAGGGAGAGCGTGAGATTGAGGAAGAGAGGGAGAGTGAGTGAGATAAATAGAAAGGGAGAGTGAGTGGTTTTCAGAGTCAAACGATATGCCACTCACAATTTTGCAAAAAGAGATATAGTTGACATTTGACAAATTGTTTTGTTTCAAAATTTAAAATAACAAATAAAAATAATTAACAGTGATTAAAAATAATTATAAGTAACATTAATTTGGGGATATCACAAAGCAGTTGAATTAAGTTTCAAATTACTTCATGGCACACTAATTCACCATTTTATACACTAATCATACTTGATTAATTTTGGGGTGTTGCACAGCATTCCTTACTCATTCATGTCCTCCAAACAGTATTATTCCTATACAGCTTTAACTTTAAATAGTGGTATTTCTACACTGTATTACTTTTGTAGTGTAATTTTCATACTATATAACTTTATTAATTACTTTCTGATATTATATTATTCTAATATTGTATAATTTTTTATATTATTATACAGTATTTTTTTCAAACTATATTTTTATTTTAATATAATTCTTAACTTATTACATTTTTAATGTACTAAAAATACTTGGGTGTCATATCTCTTCTATTTTATCCTCGCTTTTTTATTTATTTATATTTTTTAACTTTTATCTCTCCCTCTTTATTTGTTTGTCGCTAGAGGCTTACAATAGACTTTTTCAAAAATACCTTTATTTTTCCTTTTGTCCTTCTTATTAAACTATTTTTGTCCTCTTATCTTTTCATCTTAGTAAATATGATAGCATTAACAATGCATTAACAGCCACATAAAACCTTTATTACTAAAACAAAAACTTTACAAAAAAATAAATTAGTTTTCCAAACTTTAACGGGAAATAGAACTTACAAAGTTATATATACGTGCATTGCACGTGACACCTAACTAATTATCTATAAAAGGCTAGAAATTGTAACACCCCGAAGTTAATTACGTGTAATTAGAACATTAAATAGTGAATCAGTGTGTCATGATGAGTGTTTTGAACATAATTTGATTACCTTGTGTTAATTACTTTTTGATGATTTTTGATTGTTCTAAATTGTTTTTGATTATTAGTTTAAGTTTTAATAAAACAATTTGATTTGAAAACAATGCGTAGTTGCTCACAGCTTTGTGCAACTACTTTTCTCTTTCTTCTTCTATTTATTTCACTTTCTCTCTCTTTCATCTCATTTCTCTCGCTCACTCTCTCTCTTCTTTTCCCCTCTCGGGTTCCCTCACTCTCTCTCATTCTCTATCTAAAATTTTGAAACAAATTTTGTTTTTAAGCTTCGGGCTAGGAGATCGAAGGCTCGGGAACAAGATTCAACGACAAAAACAACGTTTTCAAGCTTTGATTCGAGGTTAGATTTTAAAACTCAAAGTTTTTCTATTTTTCAAGATTTTCTTGCATTTTGAAATTTTAGAGTTTCTAAGCCTAGAAAAAGCTTCAATCTAAGTTAGATGGACTTAGATTAGCTAGGATGTAAACTTCATTTCATCAAAAACGGATTAGAATTAAGATTTTTTATTTTTCCTCTATTTTCTCTATTTTTGGATTTTTGTAAAAATCTTGTTTAAAACTTGTTTTAATTCATTAAAAAGTGTTCTATTATGATTTTCTATTGTTTATGATGATTATATATGCCTGAGAATTGAGAAAACAGGTTAGATTTGAAGATTTGAGTTCGGGAATGCCGAGACCCGTGCGTGGAAATTTCTGAAAATTTTCCAGTTCGGCAGGCTGGATTCATCCGACTGGCAGGCCGAACCTGGAGATGTTCAGCCGACCGAACCTGTTCCTCCGGCAGGCCGAACCAGGGGAACCGGCAGGCCGACCGAGCTAGGAGAAATTTTGTGATTTTCACCCGTTTTAAACTATTTTGAACCCTGATTTAAATTTCAACTTTGTACAATGATTTTATAAACCTAAATGGCACACTAGGACACCATGAGATGATTTAGTATCATAGGATACCTGGGGTTAGATGCTAATGAGCTGAGTTACTATACATTTAGGATTTGTGCGTGAATCCGCAGAGCTAACGTATAGCGGACCGGGATTTCGGTGTGAGACACCGGTACGAGTATTGAGGTAGGACTTCTACCTCTTATCTTTGGTAGCCCTATTTCAAAATGATTTAGGCCAAAAATGAATTTTTATCAAATGTTTTCAATGACAGATTGGGAAATGATTTTATTTAAATACCTTTACAAATGACTGATTGAGAAATGTTCATAGTGAACTTCATAATGAATATAAATGACTACATCTGATAAGAAAAGATTTCATGAACCAAAAAGATATATATGTATATGTATATATTTTAGGGCATAATGCCATCTCAGAGATCGGGTTGTGTAGTGAACAACCTTGGGGGTAGGTCCTGAAACCCAGCTGAGCCACTACGGTGGTGAGTCATGTATGGTTTGCCCAGGAAAGGAAAATGGTACCCTTTTGATTGATTTATTTGAATTATTTTGGTATGATTATATTTTATTTAATTTCATATTTAATAATTTATTCGTTGATTGTTCCAGTTCATTTTCATATGTTTATTTAATTTATGCAATTTCTTTTAAAGCTGAATAATTTCAAATATAGTCCTACTGAGCCTTTCGCTCACATTTTATCTGTTTTAAAATCTTAACCCTAGGTGGATATCAGCATAGGTTTGGAGAAGAGTCCGACAACCGGACTTACGATCAGTAGAAGTATTTGGTAGGTTAATTTATCATTCAAGGCATGTAAGGCTTTAACTTTTCTTTTATTTTGGACTGTGGTTGTACCATAATACTGTCAGTACTATATGTGTGTGCATAATATGTGGGCCAGTGGGACTCATACGTGTTCCACCCTATATTCAATTATTTTAATGTTATTTCTAGTTGTTTAATTATCATGATGATTCATCTGTTTCTTTAACTTTTCTATTCAAACGATTTTAAAATTATCACCTTTTTATTTATAAATTTCATTCTAAAACCCTGTTTTTAACTAAAACTTTATTTAATTAACTTAATTAAACCACAATGTCACCTCCCGTACCCCGGGGCGTGACAGAAATATTGATAAAATCATAAATTAGCTACTAGTTAACGTTAATCATGAATAATATATCCGAACAGAAATTAATTCCTCAAGCCACAATTCTGCTTTCAATACTTCCAATAATAATAATAATAATAATAAAATCTTCTTTAAAGATAAGGGAAGTATTTTGATTGTTGGAGCGTGGCATGTCACCGCATCTTCTAGAGCTATTCCAAACCCACTTATTGATAGTTTGTTTTTAAGTCCCTATTTTTCTTATTTAACTCCGTTGAATTTTAAATTCTCTCTGTTTTTGAAATTGACCTTCTTTTTTTTTTTTTTTTTTTTTTTTTTTTTTTTTTTTGCAAATCTTTAGCTTGTAGCTTGAGGAAAATGGTTATTGAGATGGATTTGTTTTGTTTTATTTTTGGAGCAGGCTAATTCTGTCTACTTTAAGGGGACAAAAACACACACATATATATTCCTCTAATGCTTGTATTTCATAGTTATATGATCCGCTGAATGGTTTGACTGTCTTTGACATTCAAACCATATCATAATCTGATAGATTACCTCTAAAGCGGTGAGTTAATTCTTTCTTTTTTTTTTTGAAGGTAAAAGGTAGCACCTAGCCATTATTCATTGCATCATTCAACAGAGAAAAAAGAATACAATCAGAATAGTCACCCAATCAAAAGTAGAAAAGTTAACACTAGTGCATGGGATGTTGTGTTTTCATCTCTAGAAAACAAAACAAAAAACATCCGCCTCTTGAAGGTAGAAACTTGACGATAAATCTCAGACATAATAGGGCCCTTAATAGCAAACTTACTGTGCGTTTGGTAAATGGGTTCATACTCATGAGTTTAGCCTGTAAACAACGTAAAGTTATCATATGCTACAGTGTAAAGTAAAAGCTGCTACAGTGTAAAACTCTTGTATTTTATAACGTTTGAGTTCAAACTCATCATTTGCTAAACACCCTATTAATTGGACAATTAACAACATTAACAACCCCTAAACAACCACTTCCAAACTCCCTAACATAGAACTTGTTACATAAAAATCATATTAGATTATAAGTGAGATGGGGGCCTACATTGCCATGTAAGCAAAAGAGTAATATACATCATTGGTTATAATTTGATTGAAGAAAGGTGGTTGTTTTCCCAAAGTAATTTGGCAACAAAAGAAAGGAAATCGCGATTTTTTTAATATAATCACTAATATTTATTATATTTAAGTATGAAGGGAAGTAAGAATGCATTTCTATTTGCATGAGGTTGAATAATTTGCGAAATTTTAAGAATCCTTGCCAACTCTTCGCTCCCCTCTCTAATGTACTGATCATTTTAGCTAAGTTAATTTTATATTTCCTCAAATTCCAAAAAAAAAAAAACAATAATATTTTCTCAATTCAATTCTCCCACCCTCTAATGTACGAGTGATAATTCATGTCCATGCATCCTATTGGGGTTCACACAACACGATTAGTCTCAACACAAACACAACATGTTTAATAAACATGTCAGAAACCAAAATGCAAACACAAAATGCTCATTATATGTATAATAGAGACACAACAAGTGAACACATTTAATACTTGATGGTTGACATAAATTGTGACTCAATTAATCCGATTAGACAAATTAATAAAAATTTTTACAAACTAGTATAAAATTTACTACTAACTAGAGCTAAATAAAGCATATGATTTTATGTAACCAAGAAGGACATTAACGTAATTTCATTATTTTTAGGGAGGACGTTAGTGTTTTAAATCTCTATAGCAAATCCAAAAAAAAAAAATCTACTCGCGCAAAAGCCGTATAGATGTACATCTGTAAAATTATTTTATGTAATTTACGTTATACGTGTCAATATCGAGTTAAGCATGTTGACCTAAAATCTAAATTTTATTACACATGTTATATGTGTAAACATGAGATTGATACAAAAATTAAATAGGTCACCCAAACTATTTATTTTATATTGTTTTTAAATTGTACCGTCGTGTGATGCAGAAAATTATTGGCTATTCCAGCCATCCTCTTCACTAATTATATTCTATTTGCCACCAACGAAGAATAAGTAAGCATTGTCCGGCAATATCTAGTTGGATTATTAGCAAAAATATAAGCACGTTATTGTATTAATTGTATAATACGCAATTCTATGAATCTCCACCCTCTATGTCTTAATAACAAAATATGGCTAGAGATCATCAAATCATGAAATCTTTTTTAAAGAGCCGAATTATATAATTTGCTACATTTTTTGACCAATTCCAAGCTGAATTTCGTCTCGTCATTCTAATACGTTGAATACTTCATATATCGACATAATAAATGTTGGTCAAATATGGGTTACGATTAAGCTAAGTCACAATTCTCACCACGTATCTCTCTCTCTCTCTCTCTTCTAATTTTCATACGAGGTGGAGTAAGGCTTCATTAATGTCTACCCTAAGTCAGAATGTTACACACGCGGCGCCTAATACTTGTCCAAAAGATAGATAAAAAAAGTTATTTAATTTAAGTATGGCTCATGAAAAACTCCCTATAAGAATGACAAGGAAATTTCGATTTTCGACTTATAAGATGTTTGACATGGTGGTAGAAACTATTAATTAGAACTGTTTTTACTGTAGCATGTGAGAGCTTTACACTATAGTTTTTTTTTGGTAGCATGCGAGAGCTTTACACTGTTTATAACTAAATTAGTGGTGTAAACCACCCTTAACAAAACACAATATTAAATTTTTTTTGTCGTGCAAGAAATGTTTGCCCACTACAACTCCAACTCTTCAACGCGTTTTCTTTAAGATTTTCTTTGCAGCAGACAAGAAACAAAAAAGAAAAAAAGCAATATCCCAATAGAGAGCGTGGAGTCAACAATTCACGTAGTCTCTGTCCTTCAACCAAACCAAAATTATATAAACAAAATACATAGGTGTATAAGAAGGATCTATGGAATCTCATTTAATTGTTAGATTTGTTGATTAATAGGACGTTTGAAAGAGTAATTTTAGTTTAAACTGTAAACAATATAAAACTCTTACATGTTATAGTAAAAAAAGCTACAATGTATTATTCTCTCAGACAACTTATAAACTTTTTTTTTCTTTTTGTAATTCTGATCCATAGATAGACCCCTAATGGAAAGCCGTATATTAAAAACATATTAAGCAACAACTATTTGTTATATTATTATTGTTTAAAATTATTATTTATTATAGAATATAAGAAAACAAAAAATTGTTAAATTGTTAAGTTTTTATTAACATTGTGTATAAACGTTTTATTATTTTGATTTTAATGTATTTTAATCAAATGGTTTTTCTCTTTATTAAAAGAGTGATTTTTTAGAGTAAATTCAATGATTGAAAAATATATTATTCTTTATATATAAATGTACGTTGTAATTTTTTTACATGCTTTCCTACAAAACCAAATACAATAAAAAATATTAACATAAATAAATTTTATTTTATGAAAAACAAAATACAATAAAAATATTAGTATAAATAAATTTTATTATAATTTAATTATTATCTGAAAATTTTGTTATTTTATCTGGGTTATTTGCTTTTGGTTACACCAATTGGAATCGACTAGTTCAGTTCAATCTGGAACCGGTTGTGCACAAGTCTTGGAAAAATCCATTTTGTCCCTCAATAAAAAATCTAGAATAATGATAAAGACCTTTTCAACATAAATAATAAAGACATATAACATGTATTTATTTAAAATTTTTAAATTTTTTTAAGCGAATTTAATTAAAAAATTTAAGTAAGTATAATATTTTTATGAGAATACTGATGTGTAACAATGTATAATATTAGTAATTATGTATCAAATTTAATCCTAAAACAAAGAAAAAGACTCATATTTGAGGTTTGATTTTTCGTCCTATTTTATTTTGATGGAAAAAAAATACGAAATACTTGTTTTTTTTTTTTCAAAAAAAATAAGAAGATGGCAAATTAAGACACGAATCGCCGAGACGCCGGCCAAAAAGCTGTGCATAAAAGCCAAACTACCACCAGCACGAACGAAACACGAAATTAAGCTCTGAGCCAAAAAAAAAAAAAAAAAGAAAAAAAGAAAAAAAACCGAAGAGGCAGAGAGAGAAATTGAGAGAGAGAAGATGAGTAACTTGAGGAAGACGACAGCGATTGCGGTGATAGTAGCGGCGGCGGTGGTAGTGCTGGCCATGTCGGCGGCGGAGGCGGAGGAGACGCAGACGTGCATAAGCAAGCTGACGGCGTGCTACGATTCCTTGAACTCGACGAAACCAACTCAGACCTGCTGCACCTCAATCAAGGAGGCCGTGGAGACGGATCTCCCTTGCCTCTGCAACGTCTTCAACACTCCCGGTCTCCTCGAGTCCTTCAACGTCACCGTCGCCCAGGCTCTCCGCCTCACCGACGCCTGTGGAGTCCCCACCAACCTCGGCCAATGCAACTGTACGTCTTCTTCTTCACTCTTCTAGTAGCTTTTGAATTTTGTTCTTCGGTTAGCTAAGATTGGGAATTTTTACTAATTTCGTTAAATTTCTTTCTGTTTTCTTGGTAAATGAAGCCAAATTATTGATTTAGTTTTAAAGCCGTGATTTTTGTGTGATTCGCGAGCTATTTCGAAATGTCTGAACTGATTTCACTTCATTATATATTTTTAATATTCTTTTTTTTTTTCTCTCTCTGTGATCTTCGAATCTCGAAATGTTGGATTTGGATTGATAATTTTTGAGTGATTTTTGTTTTTTTTTTTTTTTTTTGGGGAATTTTATGAATGAAGTCAAGTTACTGATTCAGCAAGCAGTTCATATAGAATTTTAAAGCCCTTTTTTTGGGCAATTCTAGAGTTACTTTAATTATTTTAAAAAACATACTTTAGATTTGTTTTCTTGATCTCATCTGAATTCTGAAAAGCTGTAATCTTTGAATGAATTCTAAAATATCTGAAATAATTTTACATTTATTTCTAGCAAGAAAAAAAGAAAACTAATATTACTTTTATTTTTTGTTTTTATTGGCAGCTACAAGTCCTTCTCCTGCCCCAGGTGAGAAATTTCTCTATGTTTTCTTCGCTCTTATCTTTTTAACGCGCACACACACACACAGAGGAGACTTTACTGTATTAACTTTTGTAGATGATATACGTTTTAAGACTGTTAGATTTAGTTGAATTATTTTTTTTTTACAAATTTAACAACTAAAAGTCAGATACTTGGCATTTGTTTCCGTTGTTATTAGAAAAATTGTTAAAAAAATTGTGTAAAAAACAGATTTTTTTATTTTTATTTTTTGCTGCAAAAACCAAACATCTTCATTCAAACGAGTATGCTTTTTACCACTAGATCACTATCTAATTTTAGGGTTATTTGGGCACATTTTATTTGATGTTTGAATTTGCTTATTATATATCACAATTCGATGTTATATTAGAAAATTTAGGCACGAATCAAAATTTTGTCCACCAGTGGAAATCTTAAAGAAATACAATAAAACAAGATAGATTCCATTCCTGGGTTTAGAGTTAGGTTTGCTTTCACCGTTTCTTCATAACTAGTTATAATGTTTGGTTGAAATAATTGGTCTGCCCAACTGTTATTAATTATGATATTTGTTAAGGCTATGAACAGAGATGACACATGCTCTGCTGTCATTGGTGTAGCCTCCAATGTTGATTTCTACAGTCAACATTTTTATTGCCAGCTGTTCTTCCCGTGAGAAGACGCATTCTTCACCTTAATTGATTTGTTGGCTGAAAATTCTCGAGTCCCCTTGAGATAAGAAAACAAGTGTGAACCGTTGGAAGTTATTTGTGCATTTCGAAATTTCCATTTAGTGGAAAAACACGTGTACCTGCATAGCCTTTGTAGCAGTGATTGCTAAGTCAAATGGTTCCCGTTTATAATGCTTTGAATTTCATACATAGTCAATCTCTGGTGGAATTCGAACGCTACCATTCAACCGTTAGATCTAGAAAAAAAAAAAAGATTTTTACCAGATGTTACGGTTTTAAAACTTTTGCCATCGATTAAAAGTCCCATGCGAGAAGTCCTCTTGTAAATGTTACTCCTTTTCTTCCTTGGAAAATGGAGCCGTCCCCCTTTTTTTTTTTTTTTGTTTCTTTTTTAAATGAATGCTGCCCTTTAGAAAGGCGTTATTAAATAATCAATAAAAAAAGGAGCAATCCAAGAACAATCTAGAGAGTCCATAAAACCTATAGAGAATCTCATTTTTGGCAAAGTTATACTTGCCCTTGTAACAATTTCTTACATATGCCCTAAAAAGGTTTGTCCAAGGTACATACACACCATGGTTCCTGGTTTCGGCAACAATTAAAAACGAAGCTCTGTTATTTTGTTCATTTAACATTTTGAAGTTTGGATTGGTACAGAGAACAGTGTTACATAGCATGGAACTAAAAGAATTAAAAACAGCATGTAAACTAATGTTCACTCGCTGACTATTGTTGTGTGACACATTAGGCTATGAAGTGTTATTTATTTGCAGGTTTGGAATCCCTCATTGGAAACCTTTCATTTGTTCTGACAAGTTTGTGATTAATCTGTCTGCAGTTCCGGGATCTGGCAATGGAGCAGAGACGATAGCGTGGACCGGAGTTTCTACGCTTTGCGTGTTCTTTGTTTCCATGTTGTTTTACTAGACTATAAAATTCATAAACAGAATTATGAGACTAAACATACGGCGATCATTGCAGTGTTAGGGACTTGATTTATCTTTTATTGGTTTGGAGATTTTAATATTCTATTGTTGGTTTGCCTCCTTTGTTGTTTGATACTTAAAGTTTATTAACCTAATGTTTGGCTGAGTGCTAGGAACCATGATTTTTATCACAAACTCAGTTATAAACAGTGTAAAGCTTTCATATGTTACAGTAATAAAAAAGAAAAATTGTTATAGTGTAAAGCTCTTATATGCTACAGCAAAAGTGGTTCTAACCATTGGTTATTACCACCCTTCCAAACACCCCGTAAATTGAGCAGGCATTGTTGCCCTATATGGCTCATGCAATGCATTTGTCAATCTCATTTATGTCGAACTACTAGTCAGAAATTTTAATTTCTTTCATCTTTCAAAAAAAAAAAAAAAACCTGAAAGAGAAGTGGGATATGAAATAGTTGGAATTTCATTCAAAGGTTTATGGATGTGTATTTGTGGAAGTAAACACAAAGCTACCTTTCTACATCTAACAGAACCTATAATCATATTTGTGGTATTTGAGAGTGTGGTTGTAACCACCTAGTTTCAAATTGCAAACAAATAATATAAAGTTTTCATAAATTATAATATAAAACAAAACTTTGTTAGTATAACTCTTATATGTTATAATTTATGATACAGTGGTTTCAATCATATAGTCTGAACCATTTTCTTAGCCCTTTTTCAAAACACCCTCGTTGTATGGCCATTAGTCATTGTACAAAAATTGACAATTTTTTTGCACGGCTAATTTTGTTGAATGAATGAAGACTCAGCAATAAATTATTAAAATTACAAGCGAGAAACAGACATACGACATGAAAAGAACGTTTATTTCCCAGAATGTCATTTGACCTTAAAAAAAAAACAATACACGATTGACGCCGGAGTCTGGGAAGAAAAAGGAAAATTCATGACGTAGCTTTGTTTGGAAGATAACTTCAATTTTTAATTTAATATTAATATTCTCTTCCACGTCGTAGCCCCTTTGATATCCACAAACTATTTGCATATTGTTCTTTGGGATTATTATTTACAGTACTATAATTCATTGAACGACAATTCATGATTTGATATTTCCCAATTCATGATTTGATATTTCCCGTTAATTTCAAAATACATGAATTGACATTAATGAAACCCGTTTTGTTTTTTGCCAAATGAAGCATAAAGGTATAAAATATTTTACTTCATGCATTTTTTTACGATAATACCCTCAAATGTAAAAAAGTTTTGGATATAATGGTTGTTATTTTTAGTTACATTGTCATTTATTTTAGTTTATCAACTCAGCTTTAATTTTGTTATTTATTTATTATTGTTTGTTTAGCATTTTATTTGTTTTAGTGAGTATTTTGTTAACGTATTAAGGGTGGGCTATAAATATAGTCATTTGTTATTATAATAGATAAGCTTAAATAACTGAGATATTAAATATTAAAGTTGAGTTTTCTCTTCAAACTGAGGTTTTTCCTTTGTTGTCA
Source organism: Artocarpus hirsutus (assembly GCA_946598075.1). Lineage (NCBI taxonomy): Eukaryota > Viridiplantae > Streptophyta > Magnoliopsida > Rosales > Moraceae > Artocarpus > Artocarpus hirsutus. The sequence continues at coordinate 37,485 of CAMOHE010041734.1, forward strand.
TGAATTTGGCTTAGCTTTTTCTAATTCCGCTATGCGTCTCATGCAATTATTATTTTTGCACGTCTAGTGTAAACTTAAATACGGTGGAACGAGTTTTTGGGATAACATTATCATACCTATTTTAACATGTTGTACTTTCTATTTAGTAGTAGTTTTAACTATTTAGTTTCAACTATAAACTCAGTTATTAATAATGTAAAGCTCTCACATATTATAATAACAATAAAAAAATTACTACAATATAAAAATCTCATATATTACAATAAAAATAATTTTAATTACTGATTTTTATTGTTCTTTTAAACATCTTACATAATTTAAATCATACGAGGACGGAGAATAAAAATCAATAGTGGCACAGGCGAAATACCGCTACCATAAAACTATCTATTACGTAAAGCTGGTTTAACTTTAGTCATTCCAAGTGGCCCATGGTTTTTCGAAAGGTGTTTATTACGTTACTATCCCAGAGAGGGTACCTTGTTTACCCAACACCCCAAGATTAGAATAAAATTCTGAAATACAAATCTTAAAAAGGGGGGCAGCTATTTTGACGAGAACCCAAAAAAATAATAATTCTTCCATCATTAAATTTATGAAATAAATAATTTTAATTAAATATAACAATTTAAAAATATATACTAAGTCACAGATTTTTGCAGGCACTTGTCCCTTGATCCCTATCCATTTG
>CAMOHE010041735.1:0-19310 GCA_946598075.1 Artocarpus hirsutus
TCATAGGAACATATCTTTCATTACATCATCCATATTAAAACTTATCCATTTTATCTTAAGGGGCCCAAGTGTTGCACCATAACATCATCATCATAGGCGCGCCGTCATGAGAGGAGAGGGGTTGCAAAGCCCAAACCAAACATGACATGTCCAACCTTTGGGACATCATAAACATGAACATAAACATTGGGTGTGCAACACTTATTTAGGTGATACATATATACATACTTATACTTTCATACTTTGAAAAACATTATCATGAAAACATGCATAAACTTTCATGCCTTAAACTTCATAAAAAAATCATCATGAGAAATCATCATAAAACCATCATGAACACATATTTCAAACCTTTCATAAAACTCATACCTTTCATAAACATACTTTTCATAAATACATCATGTTGCAGGTGAGAATGTACTTACCTCAAATGAGCTTACTTAACCTTATTCTTGAAAGTGATAACGCCGCGGTCTTGATGTGCTCACTTCTCAATTTGTTCATGTCATGCATTTATAAAATGGTAAGTAACATTTATTCAATGAATTAATTACCATACCATAATATCGTAGTAATCATATCACAAAAACATCATACTTGCATTTTCATTAACCATAAAACATTAAAACAACATTTTCAACACATATACACTTCTGACCTTCATGTATTTAAAATTTTGTAACTTAACATTTATTCATAATTTGAAAACCAAAATTGGCAGAGACAAACTTAACATATATACCTACTACCATGATTTTTTCTTTAATCATAAAAATCTCATTTAGCAATTTAAATAATTCACATAACATTCTGCATGAAATCTGCCAGCAACATTGAAACAGTGAGCATTTTTATCTCAAGTCAAATTTTTCATATTTCCACATCATAGAAAAATCCATAAAAATTCTTACATGTAAAACACTCACAGAATTATAATATATTTAAAATTCAGCCTTAAATAAATTCTTATTACTTCAAAACATACATTAGAAGGCAGAGAGTAAAATCATACTCTAAGTGCAAAACAGTAAGCATTCCCCACAATTATCCACATAATAAATTATTAACATCCCAAAATAATTCCATAAAAATTCTGCATGCAATAAACACTAAAAACATCATCATAACCAAAAAAAATTACCTTATAATAAATTTCGTACAATCCAAAACAAGTGTTTGAATTCATAGGCAAAAAAATTAACTATAACCAAATCAGTCAATGAATTACTTGCAATAATTATTCTTAAACAATTAAAATAAATGTATTTAAACCTCAAAATTCATATAATCATCATATTATCATACAATACAGTGACTCCACCATTTTCTCAACACCATATATAATCATACAGAAATATTATACAATAAAAGTTCAATCAAATTTACTGTAATAACAAATTAAATACCTAGCAACCATAAAATCTCTATAACCCATAAAACACTCATCAAATCATTACCATATTTTACAGCCCTTTACTTAACATATATTTATACATATCCATCAAATTTCGTGTAAAACAACATTCATTTATATTAAAATAACACCCACACAAATGTGTACAAAAATAGTCAACAACAATTCACAGAGAATGGTGGTGAGAAGAAAATTCATAACTTAATATAGGAAAATCAAAATAATGTGAGACTTGAGGAAAAATCACATAACACATGAATGAACAACATACTAAAAATTCAGAGCAAAAATGACATTCCTAGATGGAGATATTAAAGTCGGTTTGAAGAGGAAAAATTTTCAGAAATGCTTAAAAAAATAAACTCATACCTTAAAACAATTTCTTCTTCAAGCTCCTTGATTTTTCTCCAAAGAAATTTCAATATTTTTAATAATAATAACAGGGGAAAAATTTGAGTGGATGATGAAGGGAGAAACGTGATAGAAGAGAGAGATAGTGAAATTCGAGAGAGAGAATTAGAGAGAGAGTGAAATCGAGAGATAGAGAGAGAGAAATAAAAAATGAAACTCTCATTCTTTGAAATAAATCAGAATTTTTCTGATTAATTAGGGGGCAAAAATCGTGGGAAGTGGAGAGGATTGGGCTAAGTCATCAATTTTCTCACAAATACCATATTTTGAAATCGTAAAACGGGAAAACTTTATCCATTAAATTCAATAAATTCAAAAGTCAAATGTTTCTTTACCAAATTAAACAAATCATCCCATAATTATGATATTTAATCAGAATAAAACGTCCTTAAATAAATTCAACCTTATCACAATTTTGTAAAATTTCTGCTGACTACTTGTCAGCTGTCATCGGCCTGCCGATCTCAAAAGTTCAGCCTGTCGATCTTAGAAGTCCGGCCTACCGATGATATACCATCGGCTTACCATTCAGAGAACATCATTTCGGCCTGCCGAACTGCCTTAACACTCAAAATTATTCATAACATTTAATTAACAATAAAAAAATACCATTAATCATATAATATTAATGACATGAATATTTGAGCACATCAATTCCACGCAAGCGTCACCTGTCATAACACTTAGAATAAAAATGGTTAGTACCATTTATAATATATCATAGCACTTATCATGAGTATATCACTTAACATCGACATTAGCATATCATAACATTTAACGTCGTTATTTATCATAGCATTATCCGTTACATGAAATTAGGCGGGCGTTACATCCTGATCATACGACAGCTGACTCATTAATAATCTTTCTATTTATCAATCCACTCGATTGATAATAAAACATAAGCATTAAGCATTCTATCCTCTTTTTCATGATTCGGTAAACTGTCGGTTTACCCTTTCCTTTCCTTAATTTCGTAACCCATCGGGTTACCTCTCGTTTACTTGAACATCCTTATTAAATCTCTCGTCACACATGACGGTTACGTTACTCAACGTATTACGGAACATTTTTTGTCTAATAACGTTATGCTAAATTGGAGTGTCTGGCTCCGTTTTAGCCATTTTTGTTAAAATGATGATTTTGCCCTTGACGGGTTTTTCGTCCATTCCGTGACTTAACCATACTCATTACGTAACTTAACATACCCTTACATACATAACATGAAAAATCATCACTAAGAAATGTTTCCCGACATCGGGAGTTTCGGGTCCATTTTGATCATTTTTTATAAAATGACCATTTTACCCTTGGTCTCATTTTCCTTCATTCTTACATAAAACAGTGTACCAATCACTGATCAGGCAATTTCATAAATCTTATGAAAGCATCTAAATACGATTCATACTGTAAGCAAGATTGCCACTTACTTGGACTCTGAGCTACGCGGGTCCGGTTGTACCTCGCTGTATCTACAGTATATGAAGCATCCTCTGCAGTGCTCCTCAAGCTACCATACATGGCTAGGAACGCTTCTTGGAGATCATACATTCTTGAACATGTCATTCTGGACTCCGATAATACAGTTTGAATCGCCTCGATCCGTGTGCAGTTGGTACCGGATGATTTTCATCGTAGTGTAATTAGCTCAAATGGAGGACACCGTTGCGTTCAGAGCGTCGAAACAAGTCGGGAGGTGGTCTCAGATCATCGATCGAAGGTCCGGATCATAAAATTCTAAAACAAGCCTTGGCCGGCCGTTGACCGGCATTGACCGCCGTTGACCAACGGTTGACTGCCGTCAACTGGCCTCGCTGATGACTGGGCTTAAGCCTACCCCCCCTAAATCGACCCTCATGAGTCCATTGGTGGGGTCAATTTCATGAAATTCGGCCTCCATCTACAAGAATCGAGGCTGCCGTCGACGGTGGAAATTGGCGGCTCCGATCACGGCCTTCCGTCGATGGTGGCCCAAAATTGACTTGGGGGAAAGCTTCCCCAAGTCCCTCTGAGCATTTCCCCCAAGGTGGGGTTGCTCGACTCGCCGTGGAACGGCAGCTCCACCTCGCCCACGGCGGCGCGAGGTGGCGGAGATGGTTCTCCGACCATCCGTGGCTATTTCTCAAAATTGAGGGAGGGGAAACGTCCCTCGTCCTCATCTAAACGTAACTGAGTCATCAATTTGTCTCAACGGCAGCGGAATGGTGGAGTTCGGACTCCTCACGGCGGCGCGACTCCGGCCTTTGTCGATCTTTGGCTGCCGGCGATTAGATCGTGAAATTAGCTTGGGGGTTTCACTTGTCGTCCCCCTCTGAAGCTTTTGGTGGGGGCGGTGTGCCTCATTGCCACCGGGAACGACGGTTCCCGCGGTGGTGCCACGGTGGCGACGGAGCTACTCCGTCGAGGCCGTTCCAGCTAGAATTGAGCTGGAAAAAATATACCCTCTTGTTCCTCTCTTCACCCTGAGTCCATAAAGACCAAAATCACCTCGATTGACGGTCAGACGGAGGACAAATCAGCTCAGAAAATTTTGGGTCTTACCGCCACTTTGGGCGACGCATGATCCTTCCTCCGGCGTCCTTTTGGGCTGCTCGGCACACCGTTGAGCTCAGCTCGTCGAGATCTTTCCAACAGTGTGGGAGGTGTCGAAAACGGAGCTCAAAATCTCAAAGTCACTTTTGTGAGGAGAGAGAAAGTAGAGAGAGAAAATGAGGAGAGAAAGAGTGCGAGATTATCCTCGAATTTTCCTTTTTTTTTCTTTTTTTTTCTTTTTGCTTTTATATGAAAAGTGTGAAAAACACTTTTTACACAGTCCAATTCTGTACTGTGTGACTTTACAGCAGTCCAATTCTTACACTGCATTAATTTTACAGTGTAATTTTTATACTGCATAATTTTATTAGTGTATTTTTCTTACACTGTATTATTCCAATACTGTATAATTTTCATGTTATTGCACAGTAGTTTCCTCATATCACGTTTTTCGCCTCAATTTAATCCTTAATTTAATGCATTTTCAGTGTATTAAAATTTCAGGTCGTTACACTATTGGGCCTTTTACTCTTTTTTGTGCTTTAAATTGACCCCCCTTTCAAGCAAAACAAAGAGTGATGCTAAATAAGTACTGAGATGGTGTTGACAACTTGTCAATATTTATACCGTGATGCTTTCTATTGGGCTTATGACATGTGTCAGCATTCTAAGACAGTTCATGTCACTGCATCTATCTTGTCTTTTTCCTACTTTTGTTTATCTATATATGTGAAATGACTGTATGGTCGAACACCGTCCCATTGATGCATTTTGGTAAAAACTTTGAACTTGTGGATAACATTGAAAATTGAATCTTTGAGATTTAAAGTTTTATTTGAGATAATTATTTTGTTCCACGTTATTTTCCTTGCTTTTAGAATTTGTGTTTTGTAATCAATTTTGAATAATCCATATTAAAAAAATTTAAGTCACATTTATTTAATTTTATTTATAATTTAATTTTAATTTTTCCTAACTTAAATTATTTTCTTAAACTAAACCTACACGCCATGTCCCATTTTGGAGTCGTGACACTATCACTTACTTGAAGCCTTATGCGCTTGCATGTCATACCCTTACAATACGCTTAAACTTTTTACCTTTGCAACATATTATTGCTTTTCTACTTATTACCTTCTTTGTCCTATCATCTTATACTCTCAATTTCTACAGTGTGAATTTATTACTTTTTAGTGCCATATTATTTACTTTGTGATTATTACAACGCTCAGTCCATAGTAGTTGACCAAATGGATATTCTAAAGATAACCAAAATGCCTAAATTGATTAGTAGAATACTGTTTGCTTTGAACTCTGTTCCTTTATTTCTTATTTGTATCTCATCTATCAATTATCATCTGAGTACCTATTGTTCGGATTCATTCACCTGTATATCAATTTGTTCTTCCTTTTTATTCGTAGCATACAATAATTAACCATTATTTGTTAATTATAATTTATCCATCTTGTGCTTATTTGGCGATCCCTTGATCGTTTAATATATTATTTTTGTATTTACTGTTATTTTGATCATTAGCTCTTCATAGTTCATCCTTTAAAGTTCTCTACTTTGATACTCATAGTCCCATTTCCTCATTCGCATATCTTTACATCATTGATAATCAAAAATTATAATGCCTTCCATGGATATTTAGTCAAACACCTAGAAAACTTCTATACTCTATATTTTTATATTATTTCACAACGCATGATATGTCATAATTATAATTCATTTTAGACCAGTGCCTTGACCACAAATTATAGACCAATGCTATCGATTTTATAGACCGGTGCAGATATGCTAAATGAACTAGTGCCTACATCATTACATACATGTCACTTAATTCTCTGCCTCATTACTCACCTCCTAAACAAGTGTTATGTCTGGACCCTTCTGTATTCACACACACTTTATAGCCCGTAGGGGTTAGATACGACACCCACATGTTCCCGCGGACTAGGGTCTGTTAGGCACGACACCCGTATGTTCCCACAGACGTTGTAACAGTGTGTATGAGAATTCTAAATTAACCAAAATGGTCTAAAAGTAGGGAGAGAAAAGGATCGAAAATATAAGTACATATTATCCCTATGAGTTGTGTCAAAATATCATCAATTGATATTTCGATATTTTTCCCAATAGAATATTTAAATAAAATGAAAAAGGGTATAGAGGACTTTTCCTTAAAAAACCCACTCTAGGGTACAAATTTTCAAAACAGGAGGCGGTAGCAGATCCAGAATTTGAATTCTGAGAGCACAAATAAAAACAAATTTTTACATTAAAATTAATAAAAAGGGATAAACTTTCCTTATTAATGAGTACAAATATTTTAGTGAGGGGTTCAAAACAAGAAGGTGAACGTAAAAATAATACAATTATAAGTATTTTAACAATAAACTAATTTATTAAAGGATTATACTCAAAGAAAGAAAATGGGTCTCATTTTCCAAAGCAAAAAAAAGTAGACTTCTTTAAAAGAGAGGCTCTCTTATATGTATACTACAAAAATAAAGCTTGTATTGATTCATGCCACTAAAAAAATAAATTACAAAAAATGTCACGCAACATCATCATGTTATAATTTGTAATTTCAAATATACCTTCAAAGTATAAATTTGATTCTATAAAAATAAGATTGTTTTTTTTGGTCTATATAACCTAAAGTCTACCAAATCAGCCACATCCACATTCAAAAAGTCTACGGCAGAGATTAAAGCCTGCCAAATCAGCTACGTTCATATTCAAAAAGTCTACAACAGAGATTCAGACTCTTTAATCCATTCATATTCATCACATGTACTCTTAAGAACCAAAGCAGAAGTCCTGGCTGAAATTTTAAGTGGGACCTATTATGCGTTAATGACTAGTCGAGGTGAAAACTTGTTCTCCTATACTCAAAACGGTGAATGGCGGGTGAATGCAAAATTGGCACACTAAAAGTGCACACGTGCACACATGCACATGTGAAGATTCTGTATTTTTGTATCATAAAAAGCGAAACAGGGATTCCTTAATACGGTTCAGAGTATACCATAACTTGACAAAAGGATTTTTCATTTTAGCTTTGAAATTTTACATGTGTACGTGAACACTTTGGGTGTCAATTTCTCATTCACTATTTTGAACATATAAATATGCCATTTCGATCTCCACGTAAAGGAGAAATGATTTCCTTCTTGACCCATCACTGACATGAAGTGAATCTTACTCAAAATTAAGCCTCAAAATGTTATTTCAAAATTTTAACGACCCTCCCTACATGGCCACTACTTAGCTTCTTAAACATACTTTTAATTAAATCTCTAAATTGTGGAACATTTTTTTGAATCCTTTAAAAAAATTAGCTTTACCAATTCTATTTTAAAACTATTTTTACTTATTTTTTTCAACAACTAATTAATTAGTAACATAGCGGTAATTTCAAAACACATATATAGTAGCAAAATTTAAAGTTATATACAAGGCTCATGATTGATAGTCATCAAAACAATCATCAAAAAAGTCATCAAAACATAAGCATAAATCTAAGCCTGCGATATCCATTTCCCATATCTCCACTCTGATCGTCCACCACTTCGCCACTATCCATTAGGCATTACTGACAGGTTGTTTACCTACAGTATGAACATTCTTGGATGAGCTTTTGCTTAGCAAATAGGAATAGTAAACTCGTAAAATGTTTAAAGCAACATGTAATCATACATATTGACTAAAAATGCATAAACCGTATTATGCTCAGTTATGAACTTGTCTTATTATTAATCAGGCCTGAGTAGGCGTGCCAGTTGTGCGTGATCAACAGAATGTTAGGTTTGTAAGGTCCCAACAACACCGTGACCAATTATAATTTATTATTTTAACATGGAGCCTCCCTGTAGGTCGAGAGATTTGTACAACTCTCTTGGTTAATTCTTCGTTACGTTTCACTAAAAATTTTAGTGAACATGAACTATGACATGGCATATCATACTTAAAACTTAACATGCTTGCAATATATTGAAAAATATTTAATTTAAACTATTCATACTGTAGACAAGATTCCTACTTACTTATATCAGTGAAGTAGACTCCTCTATCAATTCTAAGTTCCTCTTCCTCTACTGAATGAACCTATACAAACACCTATTACAAGTGTGTAAGAATTTCCTATTTTAGGCTATTAAATTTTAGCATAACCACAAGAATGTGATCATTTTGTTAGATTGTGAATTCCATTATCAACTGGTTATGAGTTTCCCCATTTTTATTATAAAGATTAATTTTTACTAAATCCTTATAATATTCAAAATTTTTCCTTAATTGCCATATGTTCATATCTAGGTTGATAATTAATTAATTTCACAATGATTAATTAATTATATATCATTATTTAAACCGCAAGGTATTAATCCACTAAATTAGTCACTCTTGAATTCATGATTCTTACCTTATGTCCTAATTGCACTTATTTTAAATTCGTTTCATGGGCTCGCAATTGATTTTAAGTTCATAAGCCCAAAAATGCCATTATAACATCTTATAGAATCTACCAATAGATTGTGTTTCGAGTGGCATTTTTAGACTGAAACAGATATTGGACCTGTGCCTATCATCGTGGCATTAAGCTCTATCATATCGGGTTTTTATGCTTACAAATTTAATTTTCAATTGAAAACGATTAAAGTTCATCCTTGAAATTCTTACTCGTTTAGCTTAGAATTTCAAATAAAAAATCGCTCTATAAAATAAAATTGTTAACCCACTAAATCTCGGGCTTATATAACCTTTCAAAAGTACTGTAATTTCTTAGTTTAGTGAAAAATCAAATTTTAAAGTCACGCGATCTTTGTTTATAAAAACTGGTGTTGGTGGAGTCGTTTTGGAAGATTTATGTGAAATCGTTTATTAAACACAATTTTTCTTTTAAAGTTTTTCCTCATAAAAGTCACTTGTTTTTAAATGTGTATTTTAATAATTTTTTTTGTTTGTTCTAAAGTCCCAGTTACCACTTTATTTTGACAAAATTGTTTTTAGGTTAAAACTTTGAAATTTTTACCAATTAAAAAGTTTTGACTATTTTTGTATATCAAATTTTAACTCCAATTTAGAAATAGATCTTCATAAAACTTTCTTCATGAAAGTTCTTCATCTTACTACAAACTAAAACTTTTATATTCAATAAAAATTGTAGTTCGGCCTCGAAATGACCCCCAAACTTTAAAACAGTTTTCTGCACAAAATGTAGCTTTTTGGACTATTTTAGAAAACTATCTATAACTATATTTTAAAGGTAGATTTTGGAGAAAAAATCTTCATGAAAGTTGTTCATCTTGTAAAATCTAAAACTTCTGTGTTCAGTGAAATGTAAAATTCAGAACTGAAACAGCCCAAAAATGGCAAAACACTTTCAGCATTCCTGGAATTGTTTGGTAGTTTTTTGCAAACTGTATTAGTTTTTGGGGCTACCTTTAGGCAGTTTTTTAAATTATTCAAGGCAGTCCATAAAAACTATTCGATAAGCCAATTAGAGTCAAAACTGTGTTTTTTTGCAGTCATGGGTTTTTGTTCAAAATAACGAAAACTAAAAGTTTCATGTTCGATAAAGTTTTAAAAATCGATTCTAAGGCCTCCGTTTACACGTTCAAAATTTGTGGAAAATTTTTCCACAAACTATAATTTGCATAAACATAATCCTAACATGCCATGACTAACTTTTTACATCACATACAAGCACAAACCATACTAATCACACATAAATAATTATTACAACATATTTCCTCACCCAATCATTAAATCTCTCAAAAACTTATAAACTTTATCCTTAAGAAAATTTATGAAAAAGCTTGGATTACTTACGCTTGATGATAACTCTTAGATGGGTGATCTTAAAACTTCTAGCTCCACTCTTTCTTCCTCTTAGATCAACGGTAAAACAAAACTTAATCATATAAAAAGTCTAGCTTGTTTTGACCCTAAAAAAAAATGCAATCTTATTAAAATGTTTTCCTTTTCTTTGCTAGGGAAAATAAAAGGAAGAAAAGGTGTAGATTTTACCTCGATCCCAATGTTCTAAAATCCCCACTATATTCTTCTTTTTCTTTCTTATTAGAGCTAGTTTGAGTTATGACAAAGGTGGGGAAATGTTTGGAATATAACTAGATTTTTTTTTTCTTGAGCTTGGTAAATTGGTGAGGACAATGGAAGAAAGTAGTGAATTTTTTTTTTTTTTTTTCTCTTGGTGGCTTGGTTGCTCGGTGGAGAGTATGGAAGTGAGAAATGGGAATTTTTTTGGCTTTTTTCTTCTCTTGGAGGCTTGGTTATTCGATGGAGAGTATGAAAGTAAGTGTTAGAAATTTTGTTTTTTTCTTCTCCTAGAATGCAGGGGTGAGAATGGTAAGAAGGAAGGGAAAGTGGAAAAAGTTATGTATAATGGCTTGGGTTCTTTATTTATAGCCTTAGTTTAATATATTCTTTCTCTCTAAATCATGGTAGATTTACTCATAATGGCTTTGATAAATTAAAGAAAAAAAAAAGGCTAATCACCCCCATATTGTGGCGACTTTGTTGGGAAAGAGTGGATTGTTAGGTTGCACTTCATTTATGGTAAAGGACAACCACCATTTTGGTGAAGCTTAATTTAAGGGTACTTATGCATTTATTGCAAGTAACCTATAAGCAGATAAATTTCATACTATAATTAACTTAGCTGACAGGAGATTTTATTACTTGACTAATCCTTTCCTATTTATTTATTGCAATTATTAACTTAGTTGACATGAGATTTTATTAGTTGACTAATCCTCTCCTATTTATTTTTTTTCCAAATACGGTGACACGCTAATCACAGTATAAACCGATATCGATCAAAGTTTAATTGCATATTGTTTTTAACTGCATTAAGTCTAAAAATTTATTTTAGACTTAATAAAAATATGAACTTGACTTTTTCAGTATCTGGGCTCAATAATGATATAGTTTTTAATAGTGTCACTATCCAAGTTTGCACTATAGTTTTTGTCGATACGACTACTTACGTAGCTCCATTTTTGACTAATTTGGCAATTAAGGATCTAATTCGCGTTAGAGTATCTCTTAGTACACTACTAACTTAGTATTGCACCCAAAAATTCTCATAATTAAATTTCTCAGGTTTTTTATAGATAAATTTCTTCCGCCTCAGTTGTGGTAGAATTTATAAATCTCTTTATTAAATTATAATAGTTAATTAATTAACTATAGAATCTTTTATAGAATTTTTGGAAGAATTATATGTTAATTCCATAAATTCTTCAATCACGCATTTCATACACAATGTTTCCAAGAAAATCCTTGATTTAAATAGATAAATTATGCTATTTAATTTTAGGATTTTCTTGATCATTACAAAAATGCCTTTTCTAAACCATTTTCAATACTATATACAATAAAATAACGAAAATATTAAAAGTGATAATATGGGGAAAAAATCATAGGGTTCTGCTATTTAGGGCTTGTTTGATAGGATTTGCTAATAGTTATTTTTAGCTTCTTGTGTCCAAAAGCTATTTCTTGAAATGTTTAGATAATCTAGCAGAAATACTTTAACTCTATATAAGAGCTTTCAGCCAAAACCACAAAACACAGTTTCTCAAAAAAGCATTTATGAAATAGACTTTGAAACTTACAGTATGTTTAGAAAGTGTGGTTAGAACTAAAACTTTTGAACTGAAAATTGTGGCATGTGAAATCTTTACACTGTAACTCACTTTTTCTTATAACTATAGCATATGAGAGCTTTATACTGTAAAAACTAAAAATTTTAGTTGAAACTAATTTTGCAAAACACCTTTTACACTTGACTTTAATAAGACATTGTAAACTTTATTATAGCAATTTTTATATAATTACTTCCTAAAAAATTTTAAAATCATTTTAACTTATTTAAGCTTTTTTAAAAACATAATTTCAAACTTACTGAAAAATCACAGTTTTTATTTTCTTTTTTTTCCACTAACTAAACGCACATGCAAAAGCTTAGCAAAAGGAACCCTCAGACTGTAACAACTCCAGAACAATGAGGACATGTTATGTTATGCTTTCTAATTAGTTCGCCCACGACGCAATTGAACCGCCGTGTTAGGAACCTGGTCCTGTATTTCATCAAGACATCAATTAATTTACGGGCTGAACATCATATGAGAGTTTTCAGGCTATTTTGCCAAGGACAAAACACTTGGGCTTGGGCTTGGGCTTGGGCTTGGGCTTGGGCCATATGTTTACCGAGCCCAACCCAGCACGCTTGCATCAAGTGAAAGGGGGGACAATAAGAAAACAACCATTAAAAGATTACTATACCAGTAAATAACTAAAAACTACGTAATTTCTACAGAGTCGAATTTACGCTACCGAAAGCGTACATGCAAGCTCCACCACTTCTTTCTCCCTGATAATCTAACAGTTTAAAACAACGGTAGGCTATTTTTTTTACCCTGCCACAGAATTCTCCTTATATTTCAATATTTCAACTTTAAATTCTAAAAACTATGGCTCAAGAATATACATTATGTCACAAATTAACTTATAATTGGTCAAAAAGTTATAGTGCTTAATCTTAATTACTCTTTATCTCCGTGGTTCTATATTTCATGTTCAATCATAAAGAGGGCCTTAGCAGATATTCCTCTTGTTTATTCACTTCTAACAAATAATTTTTTTCTTTTTTTGGACAAGAGGTTTATTTTAGTGCAACTTTTTTTTCATCTCTTTATTGTCAATTGAAAAGGCTTTTCTCTTGTACTAGTTCTTCCTTTGAGTGATCAGCATGAAAAGTTGAAAAAAAGCTCTATTCTAGTTGTGACGTTGACAGGACTAATTGGAAGCCTCTAAATTTTCCTTGCAAAAAATGGAATTTATGCAGTTGAGCTTTTTTAGCCCCTGTGGTGCTACGAAAAATGGACCAAAGAACCTTTTTCGGCACATTAGACATATATACGCATATAGTTAAAAGCACTTTTTTTTTTTTTTATTTTTGCTTGTAGGCAAACCCAAAAAAAAAAAAAAATCAAATAAAGTTGAGATATTGCAAGTGAAATAAAGGTTTGTGAGCTACTTTTTTAACTGAGAAGCTTCGAATAATGCACAAAAATGTGAGGACACTATCTCTTTGAAATCCAGCAGGGTGATTTGAAATATAAAGTCAAATGGAACAAAACCAGCCAAAAGTTTCTGGAGACTAGCTTCAAGGGCAGTTTGAAATTGATTTTTGGGTAGGAAATTGACATGATATGGGATTCTGGGTCGATCTGTAACTCAAATTTTTCGGAATATAATGCGCTCATAAAGTTGATAAAAAGGATAAATCAAGAAGGGTTATACATTATTCTTGTGATACTGTCAACCTTAAAAACACCTGATGTCTACTGCAAGAGTTGCATTTCTAATAGGGGTCAACTTGTTCTGTTTTTTATGGCAATGGGAATGTCAAATAGAGGTCAAGGGAATATGAGAATTACTTTGGTTGGATGTGGAAACAAGTCACTACGCAATACTATGCCTAGAAATTGAAATAATTCGAATATTAATGAACTAAATGCCTTAACTAGTCAATGCCCAAAAAAAAGGGAAAATTCACTTCAATGACAATTTGGAGCTGCCCATTTGGAAATGAGTACGAAACAAAAGTTTTGGTTCAAAACACTATAACAATTTAAATTTTATGAGAGAAATATTGTAGCAACCTTGGTCATAGTGTTCAACTCTCCAAATGGACTCTTAATATAACACTTGAGCATACCTAGTCGAAAATTAACATTAAACTCTAATGTGTTTATTTTTGCTTAAAATAATTATTCTATCGCATTCTACTTTAAGCTTCATCAAGAAAGATGTGAGATTTTTTTTAGCCAATATTCAACATATTACACATACCCAATGGTGCTGGTCTCCACATAGATGCTTGGAAACATAAAGAAAAATGGTGGTTCCCTCTATAGGCCTTTGACATTAGTGAAGGGTCAAAGAACAGATTCAGGGCAAGTTGCTAGAGACCACTGTGCAAAAATGAATATGATTAGCATTTTTTGACCTTACATTTTTCCCTTCCTAAATATTTGCAAACAACATTCCGCAGTCCCAGTAGTCGCGATGAAAACGACGTCATTTTCGGGATATGAAGATTGGTGGACTAAACAGATATGGTTGCAGCTTTCTAAATGTAAGAATATATTCTGTAACCTGTGTGTCCATGCATTAATGGATCAGGCAAAAATACGTGAGCCAGTGAAAACTAGCGACTTACTCTTTTTTTTGGTTCCTTCCTTTGGCTATAAATAGATGTTTGGTAATGGAGTATAGGCATCCAAAAACGGCAAGAGATCTTAGATCAAGAAGAGAAGTCTTGTATGAAGACGAAGAATCATGTTTGGTAGCCAAGGATGACTTGCCTGAATCCTGGACAAGGATTTAGGAAATGTGTACATAAAAAAAATAATAAAAGAATCAGTAACTTTAGTTTCTGAAAAGTCCAGTGAACTGGCTTTTGGGCAAGTTCCTTCGGCTATTCTGACTGGCTCTTGTTTTTCATGCCAGACTTTCATCTCTTCTTTCATCCGTTTCATAGCTTTCCAATATATAACCTTATATTTCTTGTAATACGCATTCGCCATACATTTGAGGTAGTATTTCTATTTCTATCCATTTTTTTAGTACATTTGTTTACATGACACAGTTGAGTCTTTTCTGCAAAGGAGGGTGCTTGCTACGTATAGTTTAGAGTAGGTTTGACGCTTCTTTTGATTTTATAAGTGAAATATGATGAAATTTATCCTTCGTTTCTTTTATTAGAATTGTCCCACATATAATAAGCATAATCTCTCGCTTGATTTACATGTGAAATATGATGAAATATTTACTATTTTGTGACATTTAGTTTTGCATGTTTAAAATGTTTTCCTTTTACTAGAAGTGTTATCGAAAATGTGTAAATAATTCTCGTAGCTGACGAAGACGACTAGAAATAACCCAAGTGATGAAAACACACCAAAATTGGCCTGCCCTTCTGAAAGGTTATTTGCTTTCTTTATCTACTTGTTACTTTTTGGAGAAATGTCCTTAGACATATATATATATATATATATATATATGTATATATATATTCTAAAAAATATACATATATATCGTCTAGTTTTCTAGGTGCTTCATAAAGTAATTGGCATAGATAGTATTCAAGAGATTATCATGACCGATTTTAAAGTTATGTCATTATTGCCATAGAAACAACAGTGAGAAGGTTTCCTTTTGGGGTTGACAATTTCCTTTTCCCAAAACGGAGGGGAGAACAATAGTGGGAAGTTACCAAAAAAATGTGAGCATAAACAATCTATGAAATATTAAAAAAAAAAAAATCTATGAAAGAGTTAAAAATAATAATGATAATAATGTCGAGTTGCAATAAAGTAATTTTTCAAAATATTTTAAGAAAAACGTATTTTTATAATAATTATAATGATATTCACATTTATACTGTAAATTACACATTCATTATCTTGATAATTTTTTTAACTTTTTTTAGTATTCCTCTATTTTTAGTAAAAACTAACACTTCTTTCACCACATTCTCTGGTTTTCGAAAAATTGGGCCTAGATGGCTAAACAGTTTTAGAAAATTGGGCCTAGAGGGCTAAACAGTTGGGCCGCCTGTTTCCCATTATGTACCCAACGCGGCCTTGACACGTGCATAGTCCGACAAACTCTTTTCCAACAGTACAATAAATGTCAAGTTGTCGACTGTCACGAAGAGAAAATCTAATCAAAATACTAAAAATTAATTAATTAAATTATTGAAAAGAACATGAAAAGAATGTATACTTATTTCATGCATTCTTTAAACTTAATTGGTTTAAATTTAAATTTAAGTATCAAAAATTTTACGAATACGTATTTGTTTCTTCTAAATATGAATCATTTAAGTATCAAGAATATAAGTTTTCGTAATTATCATCCCTTAAACTTTTGATGCTAGGATATCTTTATTACAGTAAAAATTAAAATTCTCTCTCTTATATTTGAGAAAAAAACCATAACTTCTCCATTTGATATCCAATTGAAATGATTCTTTTTTCATTGTGTTCCTAATAAAGAGATAAATAAATCAAGATTGGTATTGCATATTTTTTAAGATAATTAACATTAAGATTTTATTAGAGTTATTAATAAATCAAAAACTACCTTCACTACCTCTCCAAACACAAATTTCAATTTTATTCTATACTTAGATTAAAACTTAAATGCACGTCCAAACGTCAATTTAAATAACAATTCAAATCACTAACTCAAATTCTAACGTAAATCACACTAACTCAAATTATATCACTAATTTGAATCCATTTACTAAACATGCCCAAAAAGAAAGAATTCATCAATCCCATCTCTTTCTAAATCTCAAGTTTTAAGAGTTTTGTCCCTTGAATTCTTCTCATCTATTTAAGAGAAAAAATCATTGTCTTTTTATTTTTATATTTGATTGAGA
This sequence comes from Artocarpus hirsutus, assembly GCA_946598075.1. Classification (NCBI taxonomy): domain Eukaryota; kingdom Viridiplantae; phylum Streptophyta; class Magnoliopsida; order Rosales; family Moraceae; genus Artocarpus; species Artocarpus hirsutus. The sequence continues at coordinate 16,846 of CAMOHE010041735.1, forward strand.
TAATTTTTTTCATTGTATTTTTAATAAAGAAAAAAAATAATCAATATTTATGTTGTATATTTTTTAGAATTATCAACATTAAGATTTTATTAAATTAGTTAATAAATCAAAAAAAAAATTTCCACCAACTATCTAAATAGAAATTTTAATTTACTTAACTACAGATTTAAACATTAATTCTAATTGCAATTTAAAATTACAATTCAATAGTGTGTTTGGCAAAAATAGTATGAACCACTTTTTTAATAATAATTAGTGAAAAGCTCTCACATGTTATAGTAACAACTAAAAAACCGTTATAGTATAAAGCTCTCAGATGCTATTATAAAAATGTTTCTAACCAACGATTCCCAGCACTCTTTCAAACACCCTATAAATCATACAACTCAAATCAAAATAATTCAAATTAACACAATTTGAATTCGTTTAGCAAACACACCCAAATTCGGTTTTCTTCTCTCTCTAAGATTTTTTTTTTTTTTTCTATTTGTTAATTCCACAAAGCTGCTTGCTCTCGCAAAGCCTCGTCTTTGGGATCAGATCCGACAAGCCGCTGTTGTTGGAAGCTCCAAAGCTCGGAATTTCTCGAAGGCGGAGATGATAACGATCCCGTATTTGACCGCTTTGACCACCTACTTCAGCTACGGATTGCTCTTCGCCTTTGGCCAATTCCGTGACTTCTTCAGGAAGATTTTCGATTGGTGGAATTCCAGCGATCTCCAGGTCTCTTTCTTTTCTTCGAGAAAATGTTTCTGTATTGTATTGTTATACTCGTGTTTTATAGGTAGTTTGGCTTTGGTTTTGATGTTTTGGAGCTTGAAAATGATGAAGATTGTTGTTGTTGAGTTAGGGTTACGCGCCGATCTGTTTGGGACTTGAGGATTTCTACATTCGTCGTTTGTATCTTCGTATCCAGGTATGAAAATTGCTGTTTTGTTGCTGGTTTTTTATTTTCTGAAGTTGCAATGATTTTGAGGTTGAATCTAAAAATGACCTAATTCAGAGCTTCATTATGTTGAATTTACTGCTTCTTGGTTATACAATCAACTGATTAAGCATAAATCAACGTCCTTTAAATTATGAACTTATTGGAGATTATTATGGTCAAGGATGAAATATTGGTTCGGACGGAATTACCAAAGGTTCTGGTTTACGGAAATATACGGATTGATATTAATGTCTTTATTACTTGAAGTTCAATCTGTTTCTAAAAATGTATCTTCTTTTTTTTTTTTCTTTTTTTTTTTTTTGCTTTTTTATTAGATATGCATATGCTGATAGATATCTGGCAGGAAATACCAAAAAATGCTCGAGAATATTCCAACATTCAGAAAGCATTATTACAAAGAAGGACGAATACTTTGTGAATATATCCTTTCTCATGTATATGATGTTGTAAAAATAATACGCAGCGGAATTTTAAAAATTTTAAATCATAGTATTTTTCAAAATACAAGTTTGACATGCTATATGTATAAATTAACCTGATCTTACTGACCTTGTATGCGTCAAAAAGCTCCCGAATTCTGTGTAGAGAAGTAACGTTCTAGAAAAGCCTCAACCAACTAGTCTTCTTTGCTATTCTCTATCCACGATCGGAGTGAGTCTGGGCTCACACGTACAGCTCTTCCTCAAGGTGACTCTCCTTCCAACCAATTGAGAGAACCCAAAGCTATTGTTCGTGATTTGTGAACAAGAGCTCTCAAGGAGTTTTAGATTCTCACCAGTAGAGTATCACTCTTAATCTCTCTATTGATCTCTCTAAATAACTCATTAGACTTACTCCCTATTTATAGAGGTTGGGTCTAGGGTTATTCCTTACCAGATAAGGTCTCAAAAATTCGAAACAGAACCAAATTCGGGTCTATATCGGATAAGATACTCGTAAAAACGCGTGAAAACGCGCGATTTTTAATTCGCGCATAAGCGGGCCGAACTTTTTCATAGGCAGGCCGAACTTGCCTGATCGGCAGGCCAAACTTTAAGTTCGGCATGCCGAACTGTCGAAATAAAAATCACGCGAATCTTTTATTTTTCACCCGAGATTCTATAGGATAAAGCCTTAGTGTTAATTCAAATAACCCAATAGAGAAGTTATCTAATTAAAACAACTTTATCTAGATAATCTCTAAGAAAATAAATAGATTCCTAATAATTCTACAAGTTTATCTTGATTTAATTTATCCAAAATTAAATCAACTGATAAACAGACAAGAATTATCTGACCCTAATAATTCAACAAGTTTATCTTGAATTAATTTTGTTTACAAAATTAATTCAACCGACAAACAGACATGAATTATATGATTTTTTCAAATTTTCAATCAATCTAATAAATTGACATAAGTCACCAATTATTGTAAAAGCACGCCGTATCGTTACAGGATTTTGTGAGCTAGCAAAGGGACCAAATGGACCTATATAGTTCAAGCTCCTGATAATTATGAAACCCAATATCCCAGATA
>CAMOHE010041739.1:0-12409 GCA_946598075.1 Artocarpus hirsutus
CAGTGTACGGTACGATTGGTATACATACCTATCTCCTTTGATTAAAATGCGTGATGGACATGTGAATGGAAATTAATATGTTTTATCCACGGTGTAAAATTGCCAAACAAAATGAACTAGCACGTGATTTTAGCAAGATGATCACCCACTCGTAAATAGTAAAAAATGATGTCCAATTCAATCCAATCTAAAATTCAATTAGATTGAATTGAATATTATACACATTTTAAGTACGTAAAATTAATTTTCAATTAAAACTTTTTATTACTACAGTATACAACTCATATATATTACAATGATTAAAAAAATAAACTATAATATAAAAAAGCTCTATACGTTATAGTTTTTAATTTAAAATTTTTAATTCTAACTATACTTGTTAAACACTCTTATTGTATCAAGTGCAACATCTCAAAATCTATTATAGCATTTGATTGGATTGGGCGTGGGAAAAAGATAATGAATATCAAAACCTTGAGAGAATTTCATTAGTTTTGGCGTTGTAAAAAAATATTGGGCATAAAAATCCCAAGTACATTAATTAGAAAGGATAAAAACAAACAAGATGTTTTTCAACGTTATAAAAACCATTACTGTGAGTGATGATGACAAAATAACAAATGAATGACCTATCATGATTCTCTTTTTTATCATCCAATAATGGATTCCTTTCATCCATAATAAGACTTGTCGAATACGGTTGTTTTGACCTAGACTTCCTGACTACTATGATAAAACAAGACTCTGTTTAGCATTTCGGTTGGAGCCGTTGATCTCAACCAACAAACAATATAAAACTCTTAGCAACTACTATAAAATGCAGAGACTTGCTACAGGTAAAACTTCTGTATATGTTATAATTTTTAAATCAATATATAAAATTATAACCGTTCTCTTAAATACCCGAGAAAGCATGACCCAGGTTCCTTTAAAGCGGATGTGAGAAACCAATGGTGGTTAGTGCTTAGCTAATTGATCACTAGTTCACAAAGAGAATCAAAACCGTCGTAGTAGGAAATCGCATAAAAACGTTTTGGAGTTTTCTTTCAGGTCACGCAGCTAGTTAGTGCAGATCTGTTTTAGGTTTGGCTGTATTTCCCCTTTTTACGCAATTCCTTTTTGCAAACTTCTCTTACCATACTTTGTTTGATAGTGTTCATGAGAAACCCTCCAAATTAAGATCCGCACATCTCTATCCATAGCAGGAGAACAAAATCTTTAAGAATCTCCATCTTTCTCACGAAACCGACTCTTATATATACACACACACACATATTCCATTTTAAATGGTATGATTTTATATTAAACAACGACAAAGAATGTCAAATTTAATTTCAGCTGATGGTAGGAACTAGGCAGATCAATCTCCTTTGAAGCGTCACAGCAAGAAAAGCAAAGCAAAAGGTGTTCATTAGAAAGTTTAATTTAATCTGAGGGCCCAACCGGGTGCGAACTAGTGACCTCTTGATCTGCAGTCAAATGTTCTACCATTGAGTTACGGACTCCAGATGATGAAAGGTCATTAGGTATAATTAATTAGAGCAAAAAAACTACTTAATCAAAGTTCCATATACATTGCTTTTAAAATAGAATCGGGCATGAAGTCTTGTAACTAATGGACCTCCCTTGACTTCACTTGGGTCATGCTCCAAACTTGGGAAAGGAAGACTAACAATCCGGCCAAAGCCAGAACAAAGAAAATAATTGTGTTTGCGAAGCAAGTTTTAATTTCAATGTTCCAATTGCTATATATGATGTTTAGAAGAGCAGTTCAAACCAATAATTTAAACTTTGAACTGTGAACAGTATAAAGCTCTTACGTATTATAATAAAAAGCTATAAAGCTCTCACATATTACAATTTTAAGTTATAATTTCAAGTTTTAATTTGAATGTCAAACACTTTAAACATTATTGACACCCCAACATTACTCAAATGGTATAATTTCTCTTTTTGACCGAACTTGAATACTATGATATCTCCTTAACCTTAAGTTTTTCAAAATATCTGAAATGCGCACCTAACAATACGACATAGTTTGGGTCAGCGTTTACCAAAATATTTCCTTTTTTTTTTAAAGAAAAATATTTCCATTTAACACTATCATATCTAACAATCTTCTTTTCAAGCCTACATTTGTCGCTTTAAAAAATAAATAAATAAAATATCTATTTTGGGCTTCTGTCTTTCATTTTTTGAGATCAGCTTAACAGATTGCACCTTTAGGGTATTTTTTTTTCCAATTTTATCACTTATCTGAAAAGTTTAAAGTATACGGCTTACAACAAATATAAATCGATGAGCTCCATTTTTCTCTCTCTGTCTTCGCTGTCGTCGTCTTTGAAAGTTGATCGCCTTTCTCCTCTCTGCCCATTGTCAATCCTAAAACCGCAGTGATTGAATTTTGTTTGTCTTTTTTAAAGTTTATTTGTGGTGCGTTTAATATTTATTTAGGGTTAATTACATCACCCTACTTTTTAGTTTTAATCATTTCTTCATTTATTATTTTGTTTTTAGAAACTACAAAGGTATTATTTAGGTTTAAAAAATTTGTTTCAATTATATCATTCATAGATTTTTAAGGCAAAAAACAAAAAAAAAAACATAGGAGTAAGACAAAGATAGCATTCATTAAACCAAATCTAGCTTTGAAATATATGTTTCTTTTTGAAAAAAATTTTAAAAAACATATTAGTATTTAAAAAGCTGAAAAACTTAATTTTTTTTTTCTAAGTTTGATGTTTCATTTTAGGATTTTTTTATGTTTTTAAATGTATAAAATATTTTTCTATAACTACTTAAGAGTAATTATGTTGTTTTGTCAAATTTTTTATATTCATAAGGAAGAAATTGAAATAAGTTTTTTAAATTAAAAGAATACCTTTGTAGCTTTAAAAAAAAGATAAATTGATAAATAGTTAAAGGGTAAATTACACTGACACCTTTTATGTTTTACTTAAATTATAGATCTCCCCCGAACCAAATCTAATCATACTAACATGTTTTCTACTTAACGCTGTTAAATTTTTACTTAATATGACAAAAATATCCCTTTTAAGCTCAACCATTGACCTAAAAACATTAAATATCACTCATTGATCTAAACAAAACACCCTAACTAATCTAACCTAGCCAAACAACCCCTCCCCTTTGCTGCTAGCCGCAACCATGACCGTCCCATCGTCGGTACCCCCTAGCCGTCATGGTCGCCACCAGTCCCCCCCACCCATCACGGCCCCTGCCCGTCGCCCCCACCCCTAAAACGCGTCCCTTATCGTCGCCACCCATCTAATTGCACGCCCCACCCATCGTGGCCCCCACCTGTCACCCCTTACCTCCAAATCGCTTTGCCCATCTGTCAACAACCACCCAATCACAAGCCCCAACCGTCGCCTCCCACCTCCGAATTGCCACCTTGTCGCGCCCCACCCCACACAAGTCGCCCTTCCACCCCGTCAACCTTCTTACTCCATCACATCGCCACCTTGTTGGCCCTCCCACCCTGTCACCCCCCACCTCCGTTGCCACCCCACCTCGCCACCCCTTTCCCTGTTGCGCCCACACACAAAGAGGGGGAGTTTTTTTTTTTTTTGTTTTGTGTAAAATTAATAGTCAAATCTCACGGTCAACTAACAGGTTGGTCTCTCTGGAATTTTTTTAGACAATTATGGGGTATCTTTGTAATTTGGGTAATACAAGAGATTTTAATATAATTTACCTATAGTTAAAATATAAGATATAGTTATATAATTAATCCTATACATTTATTTAAAAATAAAATAATAATTCCACCCGTTACTCAAAAAAAAAAAAAAATGACATAATTATTAATACGAAGAGTTCAAGCGTATAAAAAGAAATTTTAAAAAAAGTGGAATGACTCTTGCTACGGTCCTTGGAGTCTTTTCCCTTCATTTTTTCCTCCGTCTCTTTTAAAATTCCCCGCCACCTCTCCATATTTGCTCTGCAAGCTTCGCCGAGTCTGCTCCTTTACTCACTCACAGCCCTCTTTCGAAGACATTAGTCAGGTGATACTGTCTCACTACTGGTTTGGCTTCCGAGAAAATCTGAGAAAGTGGAGCAAAACTCTTTATCTCACGACATTTTTTGTTGGGAACCCTTTTCCCATTATTTCTCTGCTTTGTCATTATTTATCAGTATTCACTCGCTAGAAATTGGCATTTTTCGCGTTGTTCTTCCGGTGCTAGGTCTTACTTGAGGTTCTTGTATTTCCGATGTTGTTTATTTTACATGAATTGTTGGTATTAGTATATTGGATACTGAGAGTTTTAGTATTTTTTGCTCGATTCTGACACTTTTAGGGCAAAATTTGTTCTTTGATTGAGAACCTGGAGATTTCCATTTTTTGGGCAATAAAGTTTTTATGCATTTCGTTAAGATGATGGTGGTATTGAAATAGTCAATTAGTCAATTCGATTATTAAAGTTTGGAACCTGAAGTATTTTTTTGTGATTTTACTTTCTTGTAGGTTTGAACTTTGAAAGGTGGAGGTTTTGTAGCATGGGGGACTTGTCCAGGTGAAATCCTTTGTTTCTTAATCCTGTGTTTGGCTACTAGGAAAATGCTCCTTAGTGTTAAGTGGAAAAATAAAAAAACGTAGTATACTTATTATTGGCTTACTTTCATGAGATAGTGGATTTATGGATTGTTTCGTTTTCGGCATATGAAGAATCCAAACTTCTAATATAATCGTGTGGAAAAACTTAATTTTCTTCCATGAAAAGCTAATAAATTGTTACACGAGAAGTTTTGAACTCTTGGATGGGGGACCTGTTTGGTGATTTCTAAAAATAAAAGGTCCTGCCTTTTTTAGAAATATCACACCCTCAACTAATGGGGTTTTCAAAAATGCGAACTAAGCTGGTTTTGGAATGCTATACCATAGCGTGGTAGAAGATAAATCAATGAAGCATTTAGCATTTTGAGTTTTTTGGACAGAAGTGTCTTTGTGTTCATGGATAACAAAAGTAATTTTAGGGAGGAGATTAGCAATACGCTACGAATACTGGTTGCTACAGATTGCCATCTGGGCTATATGGAGAAAGACGAAATTCGGCGGCATGATTCATTCCAAACATTTGAAGAGATATGCTCAATTGCATCACAAAAGAAGGTGCTGATTTCCCTGTTAAGCTTTATTGGAAATCTCCCATATGCAGTGCCACTTTGCCACTGCACATAATGTTAGTATCTATGCTTTCTTGTGTGTTTGATGTTAAATCTGAAGGGGCTTTCCATTTTGATGTTTCCATTTGTTTTTGTTTGATCATATATTTCAAATGTTACTTACACACACTGACATCCATCCACTATCAGGTTGATTTTTTACTTCTAGGTGGTGATCTTTTCCATGAGAATAAGCCATCGAGGTCAACGCTAGTTAAAGCCATCGAGATTCTCCGCCGTCATTGCCTCAATGATCAGTCAATACAGTTCCAAGTTGTTAGCGACCAGACTCTGAATTTTCCAAACTCGTAATGTCTTTTAAATATTATTTTGTTTGGACGAACTTAGGTTTACTAATTGCATTTCTTTGACTTCTATCCTGTTCATTGCACTAATTGAGAATATCTCGCAAGTTGGAGACCTGCCAACGTTGCCCAGACCTTTTTTTTCCCCTCCTTTCCTTAAACATTACTATTTCCTTGGTTGTTAAAAAATCCTTGAATGCTATAACTGTTAAATTCTTTTCTTGTGCCCAAACGAAGAAACACTCTCATTTAGATGTATTATAGTCAACTCTGTATCAGGATTTATTAATTTCATAAAGTTGCCTGTAATTTCAAAAAGTTATTATTGGAACCTACTTTTTCGTTTACGGCAGTGTACTTCTTTGACAGATTTGGTCATGTAAATTATGAAGATCCACATTTCAATGTTGGCTTGCCAGTGTTCAGTATTCATGGAAATCATGACGATCCTGTTGGAGTGGTATGGATAATATGGTAACATGGAGTATGTAATTATGTTTGTTCTTGAGTTATAAGCAATGTGTTGCTTATTCTTTGTAAATCACATTTAAGTGGTCGTTCACATATATTTTAGGTAAGAAGTATACCTAAGAAATTCTCTCCTGTGTCTTCTGTGGTATTTAGTGATCCAAAAGCACTCTGAAATGTTATTCTCTCTAAATCTCTGTTGATAGCCACCTAATCTTCACATAATTTTCCTCCCTCCTTTTGTTAGCAAGGCCAGCAACAACAAGAAGTAAAACACAACTAACATAAATAGTTGGAATATAATATCAACTTGTCAATAGGACAGCAGATTTTTTCTTTTTTCCTAATTGAGCTGGTGATATATATAGCTTTGTACCGCTAAATCTTTCGTTTATTTTGACTTTATAGTTATATGGATACATGTTTTAAACTATTGATATTTCTGTTCCTCATTGTGGTAATCATTGACAGGATAACCTATCCACAGTTGATATTCTCTCAGCATGCAATCTTGTGAGCTATTTTGGGAAAATGGTTCTGGGGGTTCTGGTGTTGGTCAGATCATTCTCTACCCTATTCTTATTGGGAAGGTCTGTCGGTGGATGTATAGTTTATAAATTGTGAGCGCATTTGCTAGTCACTTTTTGTAGCACTAATAACTCGCTTATAAATTGCAGGGTTCAACAGCTGTGGCTTTGTATGGTCTTGGAAACATCAGAGATGAGAGGCTTAATAGAATGTTTCAAGTATTATATATGCGGTGGTGGTTTTTCTACTGAGTTGTTACTGATATTAGAAGCAGTTTCGTAAGATTGGTTTTTATTAACATTTCAGACACCTCATGCTGTACGATTCATGAGACCAGAATCTCAAGAAGGTTGTCAAGTGTCAGACTGGTTTAACATTCTCGTGCTACATCAGAACAGGTTGTATGTGCGTTCGTGCGTGCGCGCGTGTGTGTGTGTGTGGAGGGAGAGGGAGAGAGAGGGGGTGCGGGTGTGGGAGGGAGGGACCAGTGTCGTAGAATTTATTAGACCTGAAGCTGAAGGGGATGCCAAGTGTCAGACTGGTTGAACACTGGCACTGTTCATCGGATTTTATGTGCTGGCACGTGTGTGTAAATGTCTGCATACAATTCCTTCCATGTGTGTGAGGAAAATATAAGGACAGAGACTACAGGCTGTACACGAGATAAGACCTGAGGATTAAGACTTAACAGGGGTCTGAAGTGTTAAGCTGGTTTAGCACTCTGGTTCTTCGTCAGAACAGTTTGGTGCATGGGGAGGGTGATCATTTACGTTGAACTTTTATATGATCTTTATGTAACTTCAATTAAAATATCATTATGTGTCCTCTTCAATGTTCCATCCTTTTGCAGAGTTAAGACAAACCCTAAAAATGCAATCAATGAACACTTTCTGCCATGCTTCCCAGACTTCATTGTTTGGGGCCATGAACATGAATGTCTTGTTGATCCTCAGGTGTGGCGACATTGAAGTCTTTCTCGTGAATATATGATACATGGATCTCCATGTGCTTTTGTTGACGTGCAGCTGTAATTTGTAGTATTTATATTGATTGCCTATTGGTGGTATTACCTCGATAAAGTGAAGTCTGAAGATGAATTATTACCTTGAAAAAGTGAAGTCTGAAGATGAATTGCGTTTGACAGGAAGTTCCGGGAATGGGATTTCACATTACGCAACCTGGCTCTTCTGTTGCTACATCACTTATTGATGGAGAATCAAAGCCAAAGCGCGTGCTTCTGTTAGAAATTAAGGTTGTCCATTTTAAATTTCATTTCATATCTTCACCAACATCATCTATGGCTGTCTTTTACTTCCTAACCATGATTGTTGTTGATGCTTTTGACGTGTAGGGGAATCAATATCGTCCAACCAAGATACCTTTGACGTCAGTTAGGCCTTTCGAGTACACAGAGGTAATTTGTTTATATATTTTGCTTGTTGTATTTGGTTTGGTATTGCTACTGCCCCTTTGTTCTGATAAACAACTCGATTTTCCTGTTGCAGGTTGTATTAAAGGATGAATCTGATATTGATCCCAATGATCAAAATTCAATTCTAGAACACTTGGACAAAGTGGTAGGTTTTCTGTTTGTTTATATTTTCAAGCTATACTAGACAAGTTTAGTTCCCCTTTTTTTAGTATATTTATGTCTCACACCAAGTTGTTTTTCTTTTTCTTTGGTTGTTTTTTTTTTTTTTTCTTTTCGTGCGTGTCATTCATAATTGATAACCATACAGCTATAAATTGCTTTCAGGTGAGCAATCTGTAAATCCAGAAAAAAAGCTGTTGATAAATCAGAGCTCAAACTTCCACTAATCCGTATAAAGGTAATTTCTGCAGATACTTGAAATGCTATGGTGGCTGAATGTGATCCATACTTGTGCGCTTGTGTTTGTTATGTATCTCTTGTGTTGTCTGCCCCGTATTTTACCTTTGGGCAAATTCATATGGTAATATTTGATTTTCTTAATCTTTAAAGGTTTCGAGGAGTGCATGTACAATGAAATGTAGTCTTCTGACAAGTGACACCTGAATTTGAAAATGAAAAACAAAATAAAATAAAAAAGGGAAGAAGAATAGGCAGAGCCTTAGCCATGCTGTTTTTCTATGTCTTCTTTTCCTTTTGCCTTCATGTGTAGCTTAAATCATGCCCTTTTTTTTTTCTCTATCTTTAACTTCTGTTAGATATAATTTACCAATTTGTGACTGGACTTATGCTTCACTCTGTAAATATTCCCATGTCTTTTTCTAGACAATGTAATTTCTGAAAAATGATCTTTTAGTTTCTTTCTAGCTCGAGAGACTAACTTGGTGGCTAATTCGGCAGGTAGACTATTCTGGATTTATGACTATCAATCCGCAACGATTTGGACAAAAGTATGTTGGAAAGGTATCTTCAATCTTCCACCTGTCCTGTACCAGCAAGCTAGTGGTTAATTTTCATGACCATTACGCTTGGGAAGTAAATAATTGACTATAACATATAGGTTGCAAACCCTCAAGACATTCTTATATTTTCAAAGGCTTCAAGAAAGGGTCGAACTGAAGGCAAGTTAATTGTCTATCGAAACTACTTGGGCGATCTATTATCATACAGTTACAATGATTTCCAAAACAGTGTTTTTATTTGATAATCTGGTATCAACCATCGTCTTCCTTCTTTCTGCTAGGGAAAATTGCTGATTCTGAACGACTTCGCCCAGAAGAGCTTAATCAACAAAACATAGAGGCTTTAGTTGCTGAAAATAATCTGGTATCAACTATAGTCTTCTTTCTTTTCTTCTTATTTGTATCACACTTTATTTGAATTTTAATCGGAGACAACTGTCAGTTGAAAATAAAATCTGCCTTTCAACTTTATACAAGTCTTAAGTGAGATGTGGTACCGTGGTCCTTTTATCGGTTCCTAAGTGAATTCGAGTTTGCATAAGAAGTATAGAAATGCATGATAACAGGGACGTACTAGCATGATAGGGCATAGGCTTCATGTTAAGACTCCAAAGCTCATGGCAATATTTGATCTTGCAGAAAATGGAAATCCTTCCAGTCAATGATCTGGATGTTGCATTACACAATTTTGTTAATAAGGACGACAAAATGGCTTTGTACTCTTGTGTTCAATACAATCTTCAGGAAACACGAGTAAGTAAATCTGTCTGTATTTTCTCAATTGTCAGAGTATTCTAGGTCGTCAAGGATTTATGTTCAATATGTTGGAAAGTTGACAAGGATTACCAAGATCAAAGGAATCCTAGTCAAACTTTCTTTTCTTATGTTGGAAAGTTGACAAGGATTACCAAGATCAAAGGAATCCTAGTCAAACTTTCTTTTCTTGTATATGCATTTAGTTATGCAATATTTCCTAATCTTTAGGCTGATTTGATTGATTAGTTGCCTAAAATAGGACCTAGAATGATTCTTTTTGTAACCATATATAATGTATAGCAGATCAATGAAAAAGGTGGTGAAAGAATTCAATCCAATCACTCTGATTTCATGGTATCGGAGCTGGAAATTGAAATCACAGAGTTTTTTTTTGTCCTCTGTTTTGCTCTGTTTTCTGAGAACAAAATAGAGCAATTTTTTTTAGTTCCCAAGCCTTACTGCCGGCTTGAAAAAAAAAAAAAAAAGAAACTCAAATAATAATAATTTCCTTCCATTCATCTCTCTTTCATCTCTGTTTTCTGCCCTTTTTTCAAAAACATGTCTGGAACCAATGAGTCTTCCCCAACAGAGGAATCCTCCAATGTTTCAATGAGACCCATAAGCAACGTTACTCCTTTCTCATCGGCAGAGATAAACCACTCGTTGCAAATTACTCAACACAAATTAAATGGGTCTAATTTCCGCGAGTGGTTTCAATCGGTGTTGTTGGTTGTTAGAGGAAAAGGAAAAAATGGGGTATCTGAACGGAGAAACCTTTGCTCCAGCAATTACTGATGTAAGCTACAGGACCTAGGAAGCAGAAAATTCCATCATTATGGCATGGTTAGTCAACTCCATGGAGCTACAAATCGGACGCACGTATTTGTTTTACAAAACGGCACACGAAATTTGGAAGGCCGTCCAGGAAATGTATTCGGACTTAGAAAACACGTCTTAGTGTTTTGAAATTCGGTCTACCCTTCGAAACACAAGGCAGGGGACAAAATCCGTTACAGAGTACTACAACAAGTTGATTGAACTCTGGCAAGAGATGGACTTGTTTTACACAATTCCATGGAGGTGCTCTGATGATGGAGTACTCTACAATCAGGTACTTGAAAAAGACCGAGTCTTTGATTTTCTTCAGGGGCTAAACAAAGATTTGGACGAAGTATGAGGCCGTATCCTTGGAACTAAACCTCTTCCATCACTCCGAGAAGTCTTCTCAGAAGTCAGACGGGAAGAGAGCAGGAAAAAGGTAATGTTGAATACACCGTTGTACACAACTCCAGAAGAACAGCCACAGATTTCTGCCCTTGCTGCCGCTCGCTCCACCCCTTCTAATCCAAAGCCGAAAGACAACCGTTTATGGTGTGAGCACTGTAAAAAGCCATACCACACCAAGGAGACTTGCTGGGACATTCACGGGAAGCCACCAGATTGGAAGCCACGGAGTCAGCGGAGAAACAATCCAAATGCTCATGTGGCCGAATTTGCTGCAGAGACCAAGAAGTCCAACACTGCTGCATTCACTCCTGAGCAAATGGAGATTTTGAGGACCCTCTTATCACAACCACGGGCCCCTGAGTCTTCAACCTCAACACCTACTGCAGCCATAGTACAACGAGGTATTATCTCTTCCTCATTGTTATCACAGAAGGATGCTCTTGATGGGTGGATTGTTGACACGGGAGCATCAGATCATATGACGGGGTCATATACTGTTCTCATGAACTACAAAAAATGTGTTGACAATATGAATGTCTCCGTGGCTGATGGGAGTACGTCCATGGTGGCTGGTTTTGGAGATGTTGTTTACCGTGGACTTCATTTGAAATCAGTTCTTCATGTTCCTAGTTTAAGATATAATCTTCTTTCTGTTAGTAAGCTAACTAAGGATCAAAATTGTATGGTAACCTTTCTCTGTGATCGTTGCATTTTTCAGGACCCGTCTTCAGGGAAGATGATTGGCAATGCTGAGGAACGACATGGTCTCTACTATCTCACTGGTTCTTCTCCAAAACCAACAGCACCCATATCACTTTCTTTGTCTATTTCATCTAATTCAGATGTTATTTTATGGCATAAACGTTTGGGTCATCCTAGTTTTACTTATATGAAGCATTTGTACCCCAAGTTATTCATCAATAAAAATCTTTCTTCATTTAGTTGTGAAACATGTATTCTGGCAAAACACCACAGAAAAAATTATCCTGCTCATAAATATAAGTCATCTAAACCCTTTCACCTTGTCCACAGTGATATATGGGGAGCATCTCGAACTGTAGATTTGACAGGTAGGAAGTGGTTCATAACTTTCATAGATGACCATACTCGTGCATGTTGGGTATACCTGTTAAAAGAAAAATCTGACGCAGGGCAAGTTTTTTCAACAATTCCACAAAATGATAAAAAATGTGTTTCAATCTGCTATTCATATACTCCGAACAGATAATGGGGGGGAATATTTTGCTCATGTTCTGGGAAACTATCTCGTTGATAATGGCATTTTTCATCAGAGTTCATGTAATTCTACCCCACAACAAAACGGAGTCGCAGAGAGAAAAAATCGTCACCTATTGAAAGTTGCCCGATCTCTCATGTTTGCCAATCATGTTCCTAATCAATATTGGGGTGAGTCTATATTAACTGCTTCTTACCTGATCAACAGGCTTCCGTCCAAACCCCTTAATTTTCATACTCCTATCAGTTACCTTCAAAAAAATTTTCCCCATATTCGTCTACTCAATTCACTTCCTCCAAGGGTCTTTGGA
>CAMOHE010041740.1:0-17011 GCA_946598075.1 Artocarpus hirsutus
TTAAATATATATGTAGAGTTGTAAGGTGTTTTAAAATAATTCACTGTAATATTTTTTATTGTAGTTTTTTGGCGGAATATTGTGAACTTCAAGGCATGGTGCAAAATTTTGGCTTCATATCTCCAGCCATTGTTTCAAGTGCTGTAAGAGACCTGCAGAGTGATTATAGAGAGCGTGCCACATCACTCCTCCACCTATTAGCTGAAGCACCAAGGGGAAATTATTCTTCCTACCATACAACGTTAGAGAACATTGGATGTTGGGACTTATTTCGTCATGGGAGGACCAAATATATTCGTTTGACACCCTCGAACACCCACCACGTGAGAATTTTGTATCAGTCACAAGATTGTAAGTATTAATATTGTCTTATAAAATTAATTGTTTTTAGTCTTACATAATTGTATCGTCTATTAATTTATTTATTATTTAAACATGATACATTATTAGGGCGCTTAACGATTGGAAGCTTCAAGCGGAAACTGATGTCACAAACCTACCGAACGAAACATTATATTCTAAACGTAAGTGTCCAAGACAACAAGGAAACATAAAATGTGGTTTTTTTATTCTACATTTCATGCGGGATATAATTACAAGTAGTATACAAGCCTTAGGAAAAAAGGATTTTTATATACATATGGATATACATGAAGTTAGATTAGAGTTTGTACAATTTGTAAATAGGTTTATGCTTTTTAGATAAGTACACGTCATAGTATATTAACAAAGTGCTCAAAATAGCTCAAATGTAAAATGATCTTGTAAATACAATGCAATTTTTAATATACAACAATTATTGTATGTAATTACGGCCTTGATGTAATGGATAACACACGGGATTGGCCATCCTGTAGGAAATAGAAATTATGGGAGAATTTTTTTTCGGGCAAATACCAAATTTTTACAATGGTTTTTGGTGAAAACCGTCGTGGAAGGAAGAGCTTCCACGACGATTTTTGATGAAAACTGTCGTGGAAGCTCCTCCTTCCATGACGGTTTCTGGTGAAAACCATTGTGGAAGGAGGAGCTTCCATGATGTTTTTTGGTGAAAACCGTCGTGGAAGCTCCTCCTTCTACGATGGTTTTCACCAAAAACCGTCGTGGAAGCTCCTATTTCCACAATGGTTTTTAGAGAAAACCGTTGTGAAAAATAAGCACTCCCACCAATCTCTCATGTCAATTATTCTATTACACGATGGTAAAAAACCGTCGTGAAAACTCAGTCTTGTTCTACGACAGAAGTTTTCACGACGGTTTTTTAACCGTCATGAAATTTTTCCACGATGGTTATATAAACCGTCGTGGAATCCGCATTTTGTAGTAGTGACCTCTGCAAGTTGTAGAAATTCCTCCGCATCTTGAAAGACCCGAAGAACCAATGGCCGCACCATTCATGTTAACCTTAATCCAACTTGGAGCTGGGGGAAGCAAGCAATAGGGGTGATAGTAGGAGCTTTTAGCGTCTGCCTTGAAGTTGCAAATTTCTAAGAATAAGCAAAAATGAATATGTATTACTCTATATGAACAACATCAAAGAAGGCGGCCTTCTTGATTGGCGTCCAAATATACATAGATGAAAACCCAAGCAAGCTACGTTTTCTATTGCTAGATCAACGAATTTCGACCCTTCCATATACACAAACACGCAGCAAAATAAGCTAAAAGCCAAAGACTCTCCCTCTATATTTGAAAGCTAAAATTCTGCTCAATCAAATTTTTAAAAGAATTATTATAATGCTCCAAGGAGGGGTTAGGTGTTAGAATACGATCAACACGGATTAAGCACAGCGTGTAACTTAAAACGGAAATTTTGAGTTAAAGCCAAAATAAATATTTCAAACAAAACTCTAAAGTCTTTGAAAGCTAAATTTCGTGACACTCTGTAAACTTACAACCTTTGCCAAAATACAATACAGGAAAAATGTTAGGTGATACAGTCTCAACACTTATACAATTAGATTGAGAAAGAAAGCAACATAATCACATTTATCACAAGCCTTACAAGAAATCTAGCACATATCACAGTCTCCTCTAGAAACAACACAAAATACATACTGACAGCTCGTTGACACCATCTCGATTCTAACTCAACGCTACCTGGAGAGGGGTTAGATAAACAAAACATAGCAAGTAAAAATGAGTGAAAGACTTAATAGGATATAATTTTGCAAAATTAAATTTAAATAAACAAAGTTAGTGCAACTTAAAAAAATAAATAAGTAAACAAATAATAGGAAAACAAAACAGCTTAGCCAAAATCTCGGTTACAAAACATTGATGTATCTTATGTCAAGCAAACTTACAGTACTTCAGCCAATCATCCATGCAACGGAGTGCCCTGATCAAAGTTTAGAGTGTTACCTCTAAGGTAATATCTCATAACCCATCGCTATGGCTATGTAAAACCAAACATCGGGAGCAGTGCATATTCTTGTGGTGTTTGCAAATTTTTTGTGCTCAAAATGTTTTATTTCAAGTCTTATTCATACCTTCAAATTTATTTTCTAAAATGTCAAAGTATTATATTGCATACATATTCTTTTCCAAAAGGCTTGAATGTGGGAAGACAACATTTCGTAAGAATTTTTGTGGAACGTGCTCATCAAATAATACATCAATATGGCCAAATATTTTAATCTAAAACATGGTTACCAAGGGAAGAGATTAGAGATCCTACCTCTTTTGCAGTATTATCTACATATAGCCTCTAAGTTTTACAAGCTCAACTTGCGATTATGTAAGCTCCTAATATTGCTCAAACCTTAATAGTTTCTAATAAAATCATCAGATAATTCTTATATTATGTATAAATTGACTATCAGTGTGCCTTTTGTACAAAAATTATTATGGAATGCAAATGAGATATTTCAAGGTTATAGAACATGAGATGGGGTCTTTGAAAGCATTTTTAAGTCACAAAATAGCAAAAAACCAAACCCGCACAAATTGGGAGGCACAAAGGTCTCAGAGGATGGCACCAACCCTATGGCCACCACCAGCCGATCGACGGGCCTCCCAAGGGGCGATCGACCTCCCCCCATCAGTATTGGACAAAGCCCAGTTCTTCCTCTAGCAGCCTGATACAATTCCAGCTCGAGTCTTCCACACCAAAGTGTTTAATATATAAAACTTGTCCAAGTCACTTAGAGTCATATATGAACATAGAGAAACACTTTTGTTTTCCAAACTTCATACACAAAACACAATTGGAATTATTCAAACTCATATTTATGCGGAATTTGAACTAAAATAAGTGTAAATCTGATTTTTAAGTTTTGAATGATGGAAATATCATTCATGCGCTTAAGGAATCTAAATTTAAGCATGCTGAACATGTTTCTACTCTCAATATTGAATCCAACCTCCCATTGTTTTCTATTCTAAACATCAAATCTCAGATTTTACTTACTAACATTCAAATTATGTTCTTGTTTGCCTAGGTTCAACACCAAAAATTCTTCAGAGAGTTTGAGAGGAAAAACAAAAGCTAAAATTTTGAATTAAATGCAAGCACAAAATCAGAGTCGTTTGTTGGAAACCTACCATAAAAGTCCTTCAGCAAAGTTAGAGAACTCAGTCACAAATCAAACATAGGAGCCCTCTTGAAGTTTTCTATGGAGGTTCTTGTTTTTTTTTTTTTTTTTTTTTTGAGCTTTTGTAGGAAAGGAGGGGCTGAGTTTCTTTTCAGACATAGAAAAAAGATCAAGAAGGAGGGAGTGAGAGAGGGGGCGTGTGAGAGAGGAAGAGGTTACGTGTGCTTGTTTTGTCCAATGGGTGGTGCTTTTAAGTAGAAGAAGGCTTTTCCATGTAGGAGGTTGTTTGAATGACTTAGACTTGGAAAGAGAGATTAGATTTCTTAAGAAACATATCTCATGATTTGCCGGAGGTGTGTAGCAATGGCAATCTGTGTAATTGAAGACAAGTGTTGGGTAAACTTGGAAATTAGTAAAATAATGGAAATTTTAAATCAGAAATTAAATCACTTTAAAAAGTAGGAACAAAATTTTATACATGTAATTTAATTAATGCAAATGATGATATTTAATTTATGGCATACTAATTTATCAATCCTATACATGATTAAACTAGTTTAAATTTTTGGTTGTTACAATTAGAGACGTCTGACATTGAGATCCGATCGTCGACAAAAGACTAAAAAACAATCTATTCCAACAAGCAATGTCAAAAGAGCATAAAAGCAGCATATGATCTAGTTTCTCTTCATGACACAAATAAAAGCGGCATACAAAAGCAAAATTGTAGCCAAGTATTTTCAAATATGCTTCATTCGCAACATGCCACGAATAAAATGCCAAAAAAGAGCATCGAGGAAGAATAAACTTTTGCCAAACACTTTCCCCCCTAATTACAAATGGGAAATTGTGTCACCCAATAAAAACCTTAAGAACTAAATAAGTAAAAAATCGGAATTCAGTGTAATTATCTTAAGGCTTTGCATTGGAAATTGTGTCTTTGGTTGTTCATCTCAATTGGAGGACATTTTATAGTACATTGAAAATGAAGAAGTTTAATTCTATTATTAATTTGAGAGCTATTTATCCCTTTAGTATAATGAATCCATTCATGTTTTAGCATTGTAACTCTTACAACACATTAAATGTAAACATTAAATTGTCTTTTGACCCTTGAGACTCTTTGTTAAGCTTGATCTCTCTTAAGTTGTACTTAGGTGTTCCGGTGTCTAGGTGTTCAGTTGTTTGGCTGTTTGGATGTGCTCGGACATTTACATGATTTGGTATTCTAATGCTTGAGTATCCAAGGTGCCCAAGTGTTTAGTTTTTATTTTTATTTATTTAATTCAAGGTGATGTTTATTTTACCTATTATATTTTAAATAAGGACAAGTTTTTTCAAAGGATGCATAACTAAATATATATATTTTATTAATAAAATAAAAGAAAACAATTATAATAATGTGAAAAAGAAAAATTGTAAGAAATGTTTGATTTTGTAAAGTTATTGTAGCAAATATTATCTACTCTTTCAGGTATTAGCAAATGTCACATATTTATTTAGTTGTCTAAATTCAAAAATTGTGTAGACCAAAACACCTTTAATTTCATCTAAATATCAAAACAAAAATTCTGATTATTTCCATTTCTTTTGTTTCCTCTCTTTCTCTCTCCTCTAAATGTCGTGATTCTCTCTCTCCTTCATCTCTCTTTCCCATGTTTGATTTGTCTCTCTCTCTCTCTTCTTCCTCTCATCTAACGACGAATTTGGTTCGACGATAACAAAGCAACGACAATGAGCGATGAGCGAAGCACGATGAGCAACAATGAATGACAGCTTTATCATTTATTGCTCTTTACATATGTAATATATTCAAATATTAGAAGCACTTTTTTATGTAAATGTTTATTATTGAGATTTTTGTAAAAAAAAAATGTCTCCTTCTTCAAGATATAATTGTATATTCTATAGCATGTGTTTGAAGAATTAATTCAAAGCAATTGTTTAAACTCAAACAGTGTTGTAAAAGGTGGATTTTATGATTAAATTTGTTTAGGGTTAATGATTGCGCCTCTCAAAAGTCAAGCTAATACGAGTTAATCAATTAGTCTTAAGTCGACTTACAATGAAAACAATATGTAAAATGCAATGAAAATAAATAAATAAATGTATTTATAGTGGATCATCTTTAGAATAGAGACTATGTCCATATTTAGGTCTCAAGGTTTCACCATATTAAGAGAAAATACAATGATTAAGTGAGAAGAATAAGAGCCTCTTAAGGGAGGTTTGAGGTTTAAATCCGAAGAACGCGAAAGAAAACCCTGAGGGGCCAGAGGGCCCTACAGGGGACAGTACGGATGAGTGGGCAGTACAAGGATGATCTACCAATAAGAACCATAAGTCCGGGGGCCCTGCAAGGTGGGTCCTATGGAGGCTTGAGGGAGTACGCCCGGGCCAGACGTCACATATAATTAATTCACCTCAATTACTAGGAGACATTGATATATTTTCTCAACCACCTTTTTAATGCTTCCTTCATCTTCTTCCACAACTTGCCCGATTTGCCCCCTCAATTATGTATGCATTATTTACTAAAAGTCTCTAGGGGAGACATAATAATATTTTCTTTTAATGCTCATTTGTTTCTTCCTTCTACTTTCCCCATAAACCTACAATTATCTCCCGCTCCTCAATTATTTTGATGCCTTTTTATTCAACCATCACCACCTTCTTCTCTAGTTTCTCATTCTCTCTCTTTCTCACTTCAATTTCTAGCTAAAGACACAAAGCATAAATCTCTCTTTGCAGCCAAAGTAACTATAATTCCCAGCCATGTTTGAGGTTGTTTTGGAGTCAATTCAAGCTTTATTTTTACCTGAACTTTGGTGTTTTTCAAAGGAGTTTTAAGGTAGGTTTTCTTTAATTCAAACTTGGTTTTTAGTATGTGTTTCTCCATCTTTAACGTATAATTTTCGTGTTCAGAGTTCATGCAAATTTCTAATTATGTTAGCATGCATATTTGAGCATTTGAGAACAAAAACTTGAGTTTTGAATTGAAACTGACCACCAACCTTTATTTTGGTTTGATGATGATTTTGGTATAAAACTCATGAGAATATGTTTATTGTAATTACATAATACATGTTGCCTATTTTGGAATGGTTTTGAGATTTTGAATAAGAATAATATGCTTTGGGTCAAAAAGAAATTTAACCTTCCATAAACCTTGTGTTATCTCTATGGGCAGTAGCCCTTTCTTGAAATTATAGGATTAGATGAAAATGAATTTTATAAATTGGTTTACATATTTTAAAAGTAGATATCCCAAGCTTTCCAACGAGCTATCATGAGCCTAAATCGGAGTTGTATTTTATTTTTTATGAATTTTTTAATTTTCAGATTGGAAACTAGTAAACCAACCAATGGCAGTATATCACCCGCCTACCTTAAGTAAACTACCTGTTAACCCATGTGCTAATTGTAGATAGTGAACCCAACTTTGCTCACCTTCTAATCCCTTAATATCTTGCAACCTTTCCAACACTATCCTAAGTGATTTATGAATCTTATTAGAGACTAAAATATGTAGATTTACACGTAATTCATTTATAGATGTGGTTATATGTTGTGCTTTAGTTTTAATTGTCTTTATGCACGACTTAGGATCAAGGGTGTGTGGAGCTAACGTTACTTAATTCCGAGATTAAAAGATTGTTGAGAAGCTTGAAAGGTAGGGATTCTATTACTCATCTTTTGTGAGGTTTTTATGGAATTTAAATTGATTGTTTTACCACAAGATATATGTATCTATGTTGAACTGCTACTATATGAGAATCACATATGAAACTATGACATGAACTCGCCCTGTATTGATTAGCGAGGAACATAATGAATTAACATATGTTGTTATAATTGGGAAGCATGGTTAGGAAAATTGACTCTATAAATAATGATTGAACATTGAGAAATGGTGAGACGTGAAGAGGGCAGTGGTTATGTCCTTGGGCACAATTACCCTAAAGGTAAAATAAGGGGAAGGTGATGACACATTCTTGGGTCAAAAGTCCCAGAACACACTGTATAGGAATCGACTTGGTGAGGACTCAGGGCTTGATGTCCCCTCACTGGAATACCCTCGGAATATTTGGAGGGTAGCCAAGCACGCCCATTTAGGTTTTGATAAGTTGAGTGATACTTTATGTAATGTGGATACCTAAGAATAATGATGAATATTAATATTGTATATATGTATATGTATGAAACTTGGTAATGATTAACTATGGTATCCATGGAATATGATCATAATAAATCTCATAATTTAGATAACGATGAAAACTAACTAACCATGCAGATTTAATGTGGTAAAGAATAAAACCTTAAGGTGAGTAATGGTTTTCCTTACTGAGCATGTTGTCACTCATTCCCTTATATTTTCCTCTTTTCAGGACTCACTAAGTATGAGATGGTTACAAGAAAAACAATTGAGGAAGCTATGTAGTTATATTATGTTGGAATTTCTACGAATGCAAAGAATGCTCTGCATGATAATGTAAACATCAATTGTTACTTTCTATGACTGTATTAAGATTTGTTGAGGGTTGAAATGATGATGATGACATTTGCATATTATTAAAATTTAAGGTGCTATATTAAACTGTAGTTTATTTATTTGTTTATGTTTTATTTTTATTTTGAGAGTTTCTATTTAAGTCCCGGGCAAATTACTTTAATGTTTTATCTTTATTTTTAGATTTTCATTTTATTTATTTAAAAGCTATTAACCCCCATATAGGGGCATTACAATAGCTCTCTAACAAAGAGTCAATATTATCCTTTCAAAGGCATTATTCGGGTATTGAAAATTATAATAAGGCCTTGGTCATCTAGATACATATGGGAATGGGGTGATAATCCTTTTGTGTTTGTTATAAACGGATGAATTTTTCAATGCTAAAATAATGGAACTTTGAGATAAAATAGTCAGAAGGTAAAATAGAACTAAGTTTTTCATCCGATCATAGATAACACGTGGGTATACGCAAAATATAAAAGATCATGGACAAGACTTATATTTCAAGAGCCTCATAATATGATATATTATCAAGCGTGCAGCTCGGGTCTATAATGGAGGGACACTAAAGTCAATAATTAAATAAACAACTAATCGGGGATTAATTTATCAGTTATTATTGGAACTTGATAAATATATGTCCATCGAGTCCCAATGCTAGCTCACGAATTCCTTGACTAGTTGCATATAATGGTTTATTATACAGGAGGTTACACCAAATAGGTTATTGGACATGTCATTGTACAAGCCCAATGGTCTAGTTGGACTACGGTCATGGCGCCTGGCCCAGTCCTACTAAACTATGGGCACCTACAAGTGGAGCAATTCAGGATAAATGAAATTAATTAATTAATTTTATGATAATATTTATTCAAATTTAATTCTTACGATTTTGTGATAATTAATGATTTTGAATAATTAATATCCTAATTGTATTTTAATTTAGATAAAGGATAATTATTCATAATTATTTAAATAAGATAATTATTAAGAATAATTGAATTCTAATTTAAATAAAATTATTTGAATGGGAGTTATCCTAGATAATGTAGATAATCATAGAATTCCACACTATGATTGGTTATATTTTGGATTCCCCTCCTTATGAAGATGGCATGTACACTGTGAGAAGGCACGGGGAGATTGGCGTATTAAGCAGATGGAGGAGAGAGAAAAATCTTCTCGTTAACTTAATAGATTTCTATCTCCTCCTATAGACTCTAAAAATAGATGTCTCTCCTCTTTGTTTATTAAAATTCTAAAAAAAAAGCGATATTAAGCATCTCTTAGAGTGACAAAAATTAGACGAGAGTCTGTGGCGAGTTTCTTTTGAGTTGTGCCCATACACACATAATAACTAGAAGGAAGAGAATAACATTGAAGATCTAACGGTAATGATTCGTTCTACAAGAATTGTTCAGTTAGAAGTATTGTTCCTAGTCTCCAACAGGTACATTAAATTAGATTTAATTTATTGTTTATAGCATCATGAGTAAGATTTTTGATGATTCATAAAAATTTTTAAAGTTCTGCTATGTTACCAAACCGATTTTTCCAACATTGAAAGCATCAAGAAGCAAATGCTATGTGGAAGCTTCACTCGGGTGCCGCCAGTGCCGCCATGCAAGCGACACATTTTCTCTGTTGTTCTAGAACTTTCCCAAAAGTTCAAAGGGAGTTAAAAGAAGACCCAATCATACCCCAAAGACTCAAGGAAGTTTATGATTCACACGACACTCCTATGGTGAATAACAAAAGAGAGGGGGCTACTTTTGTGGCGTCCGGCCCAGGTGTACTCCCTCAAGTCTCCATAGGACCCACCTTGCGGGGCCCCTAGACTTATGGCTTTTATTAGTAGACCATCTTCGTGCCACCCACTCATCTGTTTTATCCCCTCTAGGGCCCTCTGGCCCCTCTGGGGCCCTCTTTTACGTCCCTCGGATTCGAGCCTCAAACCTCCCTTAAGAGGTTCTTATTTCCTTCTCGAGTACCAATTGAGCTGCTACAATTGGTACTCGAGAAGGAAATAAGAACCTCTTAAGGGAGATTTGAGGTTTGAACCCGAGGGACGCGAAAGAAAACCCTGAGGAGCCAGAGGGCCTCAGAGGGGACAGTACGAATGAGTGGGAGGCACGGGGATGGTCTACCAATAAGAGCCATAAGTCCGGGGGCTCCGCAAGATGGGTCCTATGGAGGCTTGAGGGCGTACGCCCGGGTCAGATGTCACAATAAAAAGTGCATGCCACAATAAAACGCACGTTTTATTGTGGCGTTCGGCCCTGGCGTACTCCTTCAAGCCTCCATAGGACCCATCTTGCAGGGCCCCCGAACTTATGGCTCTTATTGGTAGACTATCCTCATGCTGCCCACTCATCCGTATTGTCCCCTCTAGGGCCCTCTGGCCCCTCAGGGTTTTTCTTTGGCGTCCCTCGGGTTTTAACCTCAAACGTCGCTTAAGAGGTTCTTATTTCCTTCTCGAGTACCAAAACCTCCCTTAAGGGTACAATACGGATGAGTGGGCAGCACAGGGATGGTCACCAATAAGAGCCATAAGTCCGGGGGCCCCGTAAAGTGGGTCCTATGGAGGCTTAAGGGAGTACGCCTGGGCCGGACGCCACATTATATATCTCCTTCGGAGACCTTTAGCCAAATGAGAAAGAGGCTACTTAATTGAGTATTAATGTAGGGGGACAAGGTTGGTAGAAGTGGGTTATAGATAAGTTTTGAATGTTTCCTATGGAGACTTGGTAAGAAATACTAAAGTGACATTTTATTCATATGATTTTGATAAATATCATACCCATTAAAATAACGGGTGTTTCAGCTATGAATTTTGTGTTTGTAGATTATGCTCTCATCAAATATAATTGCATCTACAACATACTGACAATGGAACTTTCGTTCATCAGAGCTCTTGCCTTTGGCATATCAAAAAACACAACCTATAAACATGGTGTCATAAATCCACTTCAGGATTAATATAACACATAAATGATTATTAAAGAGAATTGATTTAAGTCAAACAGAATTATTGTTAACTTAGTTCAATTTTAGGTTTAGTCCACTATGCGAATGCCATTAGATCTAACACATCAATATGTCTATCATAGAGTCAATCCACTCTGACAACCAAGATAAGCCATCAACCCATTTGGATGTAGATCCTATACAGCCTTATCATGTATAAAGTGCCAAGCTTTATACATAGACTACAGACTATATAATTTAGATTATTAATCTCTAAATTAGATCTTTCTCCATATAAACTCCATATATGCCCAATTCTAAGATTTGATTCTAATAGTCATAGATCACATATTTGCTAATATACAATTATTAATATGATAGTAATATGAGGACCATTATTAATACATGTAATATAATATTATTATTTATCTTATCAAAAATGTCATAAATACAACTAAAGTATTTATTCCTCAAAGCACTGATCCTAACACTCGGTGGCAATTAGACGTAGGAGATGATGTGCCATAGATGCTCGAAGTTCAAGGCATGTGTTCCCATATTTTGAAATGATTGCTTTTACCCGAATTGATCTAGGTCCTTAAAAGGAGATAATCTTAGCCGTCAAGTTGGTTTCGACATTAAATGCAAATTTGAACCTGATTTGGTTTATTTTTTCTCTTATCTTTCATTGCCATAATTGTTGTGGTAAGGCTGTGCACAGTACAGTTCAGAATTGGATAATTTTGGGGGTTTGGCAAAATTTGGGACCAGACCGAACCATTTTAGTTATTAGGATCGGATCGGATCAGATCATTTTAGAGCAATTGGGTTTGATTTGAACCATGATTTGAAACTTTTTAGGGGTAAATTGTTTTGGTAGTCCCCAACCTTTTACAAAAATGAACATTTGATCTGCAAACTTTTTTTTATTAACCAATCCCAACATTTGATTTTAGTTGTTGAAGGACGATTCTAACGGTGAAACCGTTAATTTTGGATAGAAAAAATTGTTGAACATCATTTTTTGATTAAAATTACTAAACTACCCTTTAAAATAATCAATACATTAAAAATTAAAATAAAAATTTAGTAAAACAACCCAAAATCTTTTGCAGCTCGTCGCCCCCTCCACTACACACCATAGCTAGCCGTCAATGCATAAGTCTATCCAGTCACTATTATGGACCATTCTCCTCTACCAACTTGTCACCATCATTTTTTTAATTTTCCTCAGCCATAGAAAAAAATTGAATTTTTGCACTAAAAGGGAAAAAAAATAGAGCCCAAAAAGAGTTTAAACTAACTTCGAAAACCTTCCCTCTTCTTCCCCTCCTTCGTCATTTGCCCTTGCCCACCCAATTGTGATCCCTTCCCCTCCTAGCCTTGTTAGTAGTCCCTACCCCGAGCTCCAATGTGAGCGAGCTCAATCAAGATACAACCCGTCATTGCCTAAGCCGTTGCGAGCCCACGGTTATCTCCCATCATGTAAGCCAGTAGAATCATCCCTTACCCAGCCTACTGTTCTCTCCCATGGCCATCCCACTATCATAACGGCAAGACCCAATGCAAGTTCAAAACATGGATAAGAATAGAGAGAAATAGAATCATGTTTGCAAGATATAACAAACAGTGTGAATCATGTTCGTAAGTTCCAAACTAGTCAAATCACCTTGCATAACAAACCTTGAGTTCTCTTTTTCCCTAGACGTAACACATTTCGAGTTCTATTCTTTCCTAGACATAACAAATCATCGGCAAAAAGTTTCTAGAGAAATAACCATGCAAAAGAAAAAAATCAGGGAATTTCGAGAGCGGAAGAAAAAAGAAAGCAATTTTAGAGAAGGTTCTCGAAGCGACTTTTTTTAATCATTTTTAATATATGTTTTTGCCTTTTATTTATATTTTATTTTAATTTAAATTTCTTTTAAAAATATTAGGTATTTCCCTAAAATACCCTTACTAAAGTGGTCATATGTACATCACGTGAGGGTATGTTAATGGACATATGTTAAAATAGTCTCTCGACAACTAAAATCAAAGCTTGGGTTTAATTAAATAAAAAAAAGGTTGGGATCAAATGTTCATTTTTGTGAAAGGTTAGGGACTACTAGAGTCATTTTCTCTTTTTTAATTATTTTTAAACTAAATTTTATGCTTCTAAAACTCTATATATCTTTACCATAAAACAAACAATCTAAAAGGGAAAAAAAAGAAATAACAATTGAAAAACAATCAAACACAACATAAGACAATCTAAAGAAAAATATAAATAATACAATCATCTAAAATGCACTATATGTGGCTAAAATGTGAAGTAAAGGTTGTGAAAAAAGGACTATGGTTGTGATAAAAATGTATCATTTTTAATTAAGGAAGACGTTTTCTAAATGGAGAATGTATTTTTTAATATTTATTTTTTTATTATATAAATATATAAACAGTCCGGTGCGGTCTAGACCACTGGTTACAAACTGTCAAACTGGAGCGAACCGTTTAGAAGACAGTTCCAAACTAGTCTAGACCTTTTTTTAATGGTCCTCAAAAGGTCCGGTCACTACTTGACTAGTCTTGCCTAGCTGTTTACCAAATTTTTTTGCATAGCCCTATGTTGTGGTGCTTTTTGCTCGTTCTCCATTGCTGTTGAGTTTTTCTCAAGTGATTTCCAAGTTTTTTATTCTTTGCTTCCCATTTAGTTGCTTTGGTTTTTGGAATTTTTCTTGGTTAGGATTCTTAGGTTGTACTCTTTCCCTCAAGGTAGGTTGTACTATTTTGCTTCCTGATGTCCTTGTTGGGTTTTGTTGGATTTTATGATTCAAATACGCAGCAAAAAATTAAAAATTAATTTCTACAAAACCCTTGCAGGATCCATGCAATTCGATTAAATTGATAAGAAAGTCATAGAATCTTACCAAGATGACAAATCGGGCAAGATTCTGGAAGGGAGAGAGCGGGCTTACTCCGATGACACCCTAACTCGAGCTTTTAGTATTTGAGATCGGATTCAGATGTTGTTACTTAGAGCAACACCCTCTATAGGTATCCACATGAATAGATGCTCTCTCAAAAATAAATTGTTGTGCTAGCACCCTCTTTTTTGCGTAAAATGACTCTCTCTAATTTTAGGGTTTTAACGTCTTTTGCCTTTTTGAATGAGAGAATGCCTTTTCTCTTCTTAATTTGACTATAAAACCTTAAAATAGATATATATATATATCTATTGACTTCGAGATAGAGTCAGATTTTTCTAGGGTAAACTGTAATTCGAATATGATTCAGAGAATCTAGATAATGTCTGTAATTTGAATATGATTCAAAAAATCTAGATAATGTTAGTAATTCGAATATGATTCAGATAATCTAGATAATGTCATATTCAATGAATTTAGACATATCTAGTACATCGAATCTGGACATTATTAGGTTCATCGAACCTAGACATAGTTAACCCAAAATTCGTTCTTGATCTGTTCTAAGTGTATGACCCTGTAGGTTCACATAACGTTGGTAGTGGGCTTGAAATTCTGTTTCTAGCCCACAAATTATAAGCGACCTCTAGCAAGACATTATGATTACCCAAGTTATGCAAATGTCAATAATCCAACATAACCTAATCCGCAATAAGTATTAAAGTCCTTTTGTCTCTAGATACCTTGATTGAACATAAGGCATGGTTTATGTCATCCTTATACTATTCAATCATATTATTTCTCGTTCTTAAGTAGACTGATATTGATAACCCTTATCAATTCATTCCAGTATGGCCATACATTTTTCTTCAGTCTAACTTATCGAGGGGCCCATAGATATCTTTCTCATAATAAATGACGAACAAATTCCTTCTTAATCACTCATATTCGTCACATGATTCACTTTATATCCAACAACAATCTATTCCATCTTCCTGTTAAAGATAATATTAGATTGTGTCAAAATATAGAACTTGTCATGTAGAAAACCATAGTGATTTCAGGTCAAAGGACTAGGATAATACTATTGTGATGAAAATCACTTATGACAATTATCCATGCAGTATTCTCATAGCGGGTCAATCCAATACATCATTTCTTAAATATGTATCTATGAGTTGACTTAGTATCTCATACACATTATTAGTAAAACATAATCATCAGTCAAACTTCATACTAGTCTTCATTCATTATTATCCCAATAATAATGACCGACTAGCGATAATTTAGAATATAATTTAATTTTTACCTAAGAGTTTTACTGTGCTTAAATAAGACAATTTTTTGTTTTCCAAGTTAAAACATGTGACATGGAGAAATACCAAGTACTCAATAGTCAACGAATTTTAAGTTAAAACATGAACATGTTCTGAGGTTGAAAATTCACATTCTCACAATTAACATGTCAAAAATTATCTCATAATTTTTATAGAATTATTTAGTCTCAATTAGCAATCAAGACGGATTAGATAAATTACACCATAAAATTTGTCAGCATACAAGAAGCAACGAGTAATTCCTATTAAAAAATCAATATTTATTAAAATAGGCTTAATAAATATTCATAAAAAATATCAATCATAGTAACACATAATCTCACAACATATCATTTCAAAAAATATATATATATATCACAACATATCAAAAATTTAGCATGAAATAAAATCATATTAATTCCTACACCAATCTAAATCTAGAGATAATATAACATATTGATTATCAGGAAATAAAAACTCCATGAATGAAATTCATTTAAAAATCGTATACAATTCTTTAAACTCTAAAAATTTAATATAATGTTAATATCATGAAATTAAACATTCCCAGAACTCAAAATCATAGAAAATACATTCATACATCATAAAAATTTAATAATTGAGACCGACCTTAGAACATAAGTTCAAACATATCAACGTCTTTAAAACCCTAAAACCTTAACCATACAAATCCTTCCCCCAAACACAAGAAAAATATAGATATATACATGATCAAAATGATATTGAAAACACTCAAAATCTGTAAAGATATAATCATAAGAAAAGATCCACCCATTCTAGCATAAAGGATTAACACAATATAAACCAAACAATCATGACATTTAATAGTCGATAAAACCTTAGAATATGTACTTTAATTTCTCACGAATTTCAAAGTAAACAATGTGGCTAACACCATAAATCCTCAGGAGAAAAACTACTTAAAAGTGGCTAGTAAGAACAAGAGGGAAGAATGAATACAATGACTCTGGTTTTGGGAGATTAATAGGGTTTTCTTGAAATTTTCTTCAATGGTAATGAGGGAAATGGGCGTGCATTGGAAGAGAAAGAGAGCGAGGGGTGATGAGGGAAATGGGCATGTCTTGGAACAGAATGAGAAAGAGGGGTTCTTTTTTGTAGAACAAAGGGAAGAACATGAAATTTTAAGGGCAAGATATAGACTTATAAACATACCATGGGGAGAGAATTTAACCTAGGGAAAAACCTTAGGGGGTGTTTGGTATGCAGTAATTAGTAGGAATCATATTCCAAGGAAAATAATGGTAGGGAATTTGATTTATAAGAACCAAGATTATCACATTTGGTTATACATAGGAATCTTCTATTAGATTCTAGGAATAATACATTACTATGTTTGGTTGTACATAGGAATCTTGTATGATTGACAAAATAATTTATAGTATTAACATTAAATGTATCAATATACTATATTAGTACTAATATTAAATAACAATAATATAAATATAAATAATTTTATCAATAATTATTAGTACTAATATTAATTATAAATAATATAAATGTTATTAATATCATTATTATTAAATAATTATTATTTTATATCAATATAATACTTTCTTTATATTATATAAAAATATTAATTTACAATAATCATAGAATTATTATTTAACAATATATTAATATTAAAATGTTGTATATAATATATAATATATTGATATGAATATAAATAATAATAAAAATATAATGCTTAATAATATATTAGTATTTATATTAATATTAATATTAAATAAAAAT